>JAMKCH010026685.1:0-47517 GCA_023653785.1 Ophioderma brevispina
GTGACTTTCTCACAACGGCGTTGCGGCCACTACGTATGTCCCTTATGGCTTGTTAACCTTAGCAAAGCGTTGCGAAGCTTGCAAACGCCGTTGTGAAGCTCGCAACGCGTCGTGAAGGTTTGCAACGCGATGCAAAGTATCTAGACAACGCGTTGTGGGTCTATTTTGTGAAATACGTCACAGCAGAATTCATGAGTTTGATTGTTTCGCCGACCACCGCCAACGCGTTGCTAAAGTCGCCAACGCGGTGCCGAAAGGTCGCAACGCGTTGCTACTTTCTCGCAACGAGTTGCAGCAATACGTTATGGCCTTATGGCTTGCCATACGTTAGGACCCTTATGGCTTGTTTAACCTTAAGCAACGCGTTGTGAAGCTTGCCAAGCGTTGTTGAAGCTCGCAACGCGTTGTGAAGGTTGCAACGCGTTTCAAAAGTATCTAGCAACGCGTGGGGTCTATTTTGTGCAATACGTAACAGGAGAAATTTCATGGAGTTTGATTGGCCGACACAGCAACGACGTTGCTGAAATGTCGCAACGCTTTGCGACTTTCACAACGCGTTGCAGCATTACGTTATGGCCTTTGTGGACGTGCCATAAAAGTTGCATAAAGACGGACTTTGTGGATTCAAACGGGTTTCAAATGGTGTGGTACCAGGGACAATTAATAGTGTAATGAGGTTTATGGGCGAAGAACTGAATTTAGCAAGCGAAAAAATCGTGGCCTATTGTAATCACCCTTCCAAAATTTTTAAAGTTGCAGAGCGAATATAGGGGATGATGCGCGAAAGCATAAGGCGGGAAATCTATCTTTCCAAAAAATAAGCCCGCGATATTTGGGGAAGTTGCTTACTTTATTTTTCTTTGTCAATGAATATGACAAGACATGTAACCCATGTGGTTTTGATTTCACAAATCCACTATCTTTTGCACTAGAGTCAATTATTTATAACATCCAATTACTTTTTGTGCTTGCAAAATAATTTTTGTATTATATTTGATTTGATAGGTATGCAATTTTCCGGGTTTCAAAACGGCTTCGTCAAAAGCAAGGGTTTTGATGGAGCTTGATTTCCCTGAGGTATTGGACTAAAAATGAACATGCGTGATGAACAGTGTCGTCTTTGGAATGAAATGGCTTAAAGTGGAATATGAAAATCAGTCTGAAAGTAAGTGCCTTACAGCCCAGTCTTAATTAAATTTGAGAGTCTCTCCAAACGGGAGAATTACAATCTGACATAGTGGATTACGGTTTTGCTCGCACAATAGCAATGGGAAGTTGCGTAAAAATCACAATTTATTCTTTCTTACTTAACTAGTTGTCACTGACTAAAAATGTCTTAAAAAACGTCGTTTTTAGGGTCAGTCGGGACTCGACTCCTAACTGTAAAAAGTCGTTAACTGTTATGACACTTTTTAACCAAATTAACAGTGTAGGGTCATTATGTTGTAAATACTTACCACAACCTGGGTTACATGGCACCACCAGAGGGTTACAGTGTAAATCGTTCCTAGTCCTGCCCTGACCTACTCTTGCCACATTGTATACCTAATAGCCCAAGGGTGTAACATTGGTCAGTTTTCGGGGGGGGGGGCAGAGGGGAGGGCGTGGCACATTTTCCTGGGGTGTTTTGGCCTCTTTTTTCGGTTGATCCATTTTTTCGTCAACACCTGTAAAATATCGCATCTTTCACTTCACTCCTCCCTTCCCATCATTTTCCTCCTTTCTCTCACATCCGCCTCGCTCACTATTCCCCTTCAACCCGTTCTAGCTTTCCCTTTACCAGTTTCCCGTTTATGGCAAGCCACAAAGGCCATAACGTATTGCTGCAACGCGTTGCGAGAAAGTAGCAACGCGTTGCGACATTTCGGCAACGCGTTGCGACATTTCGGCAACGCGTTGCGACATTTCAGCAACGCGTTGCTGTGTCGGCCAATCAAAATCATGAATTTCTGTGACGTATTTCAAAAATATAAATCTCACAACGCGTTGCGACCTTCACAACGCGTTGCAAACCTTCACAACGCGTTGCAGCAATACGTTATGACCCTTATTGCCTTCACAACGCGTTGTGAAGTTTACAACGCGTTGTGAAAAAAAAAAAAAAAAAAAAATAAACTCCAATGTTGGTTTTGATTTCAATATCACTATCTTTTTTGCACTATACGTGCAATATTTATAACATCCAAATTTTTATTTTTGTGCTTTGCAAATAATTTTTGTATTAGTATTTTGATTTGATAGGTATGCAATTTTCAGGGTTTCAAAACGGCTTCGTCAAAAGCAAGGGTTTTGATGGAGCTTGATTTCCCTGAGTATTTGAACTAATGAACATGAGTTGATTGAACAGTTAGTCTTTGGAGACTGAAATTGGCTTCAAAAGTGGATCTTAAAATCAGTCTGGAAAGTAAGTGTCTTTACAGCCATGTCTTATAAATTTTGAGAGTCCTCTCACCAAACAGGGAAGAATTCAATTCTGCCAATACGTGGATTACGGTTTCTGATAGCACATAGCAATGGAAGTTTGCGTCAAAATCACATTTATTTTCTTTTCTTACTTAACTAGTTGGTACACTGCTAAACATGTTCTTAAAAAACGTCGTTGTAGCGTGTCAGTCGGGACTCGACTCCTAACGTACAAAGGTTCGTTTTACTGTTAAACTTTTTTACAAATTTAACAGTGGTAGGGTCATTATGTTGTTAAAATACTTTTGAGCACAACTTGGGTTTACATGGCACCACCAGAGGTTTACAGTTTTAAATCGTTCCTAGGTCCCTGCCGCTGACCTAATCTTAGCAAAATTGTCACCAATACGCCCATAGCCCAATTGTGTAACATTTGGTCAAAGGTTTCGGGGGGGCGGATAGTAAATGGGAAATGTAATTAATGTTTTTGTTTATTTTTTTTCATATACAATTTGACCCATTTTTTTTCCAATACAGAATTTCACGGATAATCTGAAAATCATGGGTTCATATTTTTTTTAAGATGTGTTCCTTGGTGTTTTAAAGGTGGCAAAATTATACAGGGGTGAAACAATAAGTGTTTAAATTGTTTTAAAATTATCCAACCTGTTCGGTTTGCTCATAAGATTTCGAAAATGTACAATTTGCCATATCTACGACCTATTGGTTTAGTACAATCGGCTCTAGAAAGTTCAAGGTCATTGTTTAAGAATTTCCGATTTGTTGCAACTGGTTTTTAAATCGGTTCATTGGGTCCATACTAAATAAGAAAATGTATAATACAATTGTGTTTTCACACATTTCAAAGTGAGACTTTTACAGATCTGACTAATAGGTCCCCACAGCCCTGGTGGACCACTGCCATTTTGCCCCTTAATTATCATCAAAACGTCATCGACAACGGACCTGTAGATTTTCGTTTTGGCTTCTGTACAGTAAGACGAACATTTGGCACCAATAAAACAACCGTTGAATGCTAAATTTTACCCCCAGTGTGACCGTGACCCGTGTTTGCCCTTGTATCTCTTGTACTATAACACTCAGTTAGGGCAAAGTATACCTTTTTGTAATCCTTGAAAGGTACTGAAACTGATGTAGACTTTAAAACACATTTTGTGCCCCCTTTTATATTTCTTTGACCCCTGTATAAACCTCTTCCCCCCTAGAATACCCTAGAATACATCCCAGAACACAATTTAAAATGACACCATGGATTTTTGGATCCTTATACACTTTGAATTAGAAAACCTGGTTTCAAGATTGTATATGAATTTTTCACAAAAATACAGTTCCACATATATAGGAGGTGAGGGCGTGGCACATTTGTCCTGAGGATGGTTTTGGCCTCTTTTTTCGGTTTATCCATTTTTTCGTCAACACCTGTAAAATATCGCATCTTTCACTTCACTCTCCCTCCCTCCCAATTCATGTTCCTCCTTTCTCTCACATCCGCCTCGCTCACTATTCCATTTCCCCTTCAACCCGTTCTAGCTTCCCTGTTACCAGTTTCCCGTCTTGTAGCTTTCACGCTTGTTTGAGAGTAGTTAAATTTTACCTCAAAAAGGTGTTGTGTCCTCCATTTTACTTACTCTTTCCGTCCACTCGGTTAACATTTAGAAAGTATATCTCGACACCCTTTTAAAAAAATTCCGTATATCATATAAGAAATCCCATGAATTTACAAATACAAAAACGGCGGTATATGAAAAAATAGCAGGGCAGACTTCCAATGCACATTTTTAAAACACAGCTCAAGAACTCTATTAAATATGGTATTTCATTTTCCGGTTTCCGTACTTGAAGTTTTAATGCATCCTCCAGAAGCTGTATTGATTTTTAATACGTGATAATCTTTTTAAATGTAATTAAACCGTTTGAAACAAGAACTTGTTAAATTTGTAGGTTGTCCAGTGAATTTTCGGATAAATTATCGGCAAATGCGGTTCATTTGACGAAGATGAAAGAAATCTCTAAAAGTTTGAACACATAGCTCATTTGCTAAAGGTCCTCCTTGTAAATTTAAGAAGATTTCTGACAGAAAATGCGGTTTCAGTCCACTGTGTTTCGGTCGATATGTTGAATTACAGCTAAATCAACATGTAATGAATGAACGGGACTATCCCAAACGTGTAGGTGTCTACTGTAGCTTGAGGCGTGTGCGCGTATAAACACAGGGGTCATGACGAAGTTGGTGCACCTGGTCTGGTGAGGGCTTTCGGGGTCAAGAGGCGCACACGATCGGTCTGACAATAAAAAATGATGACCTCATTAATTGTTAATATGATTGGCTAGTGAAAATAGCGGGAAAATAGCCATTCCTAATATGGGAGTCAAAGGGAGGGGAAATTTTCCCATCGACACAGGGAAAAACTGATACCCATGAGTCTATGACATCCGGGCTATTTCGGAGGAAAATTTTCACTGAAGGTTCACAACTTGTTACCAAGTGGTTGGTCCCTTTTAGGTGAATAGTATCCGGTAGTTTATCTTCCCATAGAGTAATACAGTACCAAGGTCCTGTAACACAGACATAAACACAACACTGTTCCATGTTGCCAAATTTTATTCTTGATGAGTGGAATGATTAGTTTGTGTCCCACTTAACCCATTCCCACCTGTACCACCAACCCGCCATTTGAACCCTAACTATTTTTTATTGCTTTTCTTTCTGTGCTCAGAGCATTTTGAACTCCACCCTTCCCCCACCTCAAATCATCACATGATATTCATTCATATCGCATCTTCCGAGCTTCCGGTCTTTTTTACAACACATGTGTATATACAACCGCCCAATAAGATCTCAACCAGCTGTTTTTACAAGATTATGCCATGATATTATGAATGGGTTAAAGGAAGCAGGTTTAGACCAGTACCCACCATTTATTTTTATATATTTAATATTAAATTCTTAATTCAAGTTTTATATTCGTGAATTTAACATTTCACAATTGCGGATCAG
Source organism: Ophioderma brevispina (assembly GCA_023653785.1). Taxonomy (NCBI): domain Eukaryota; kingdom Metazoa; phylum Echinodermata; class Ophiuroidea; order Amphilepidida; family Ophiodermatidae; genus Ophioderma; species Ophioderma brevispina. The sequence goes on from JAMKCH010026685.1 coordinate 5,423, forward strand.
ACAATATCAAACATCACGAAGTTCTCATTAATTCACGAATTTGCATCACATAAATTCACATATTTAATCTTAAATTTCTCGAAATTTGTGATTTTATTGTTCATTCGTGAATTTAATTAATTCTTAAATTCACAATGTTTAATTTCCGAATTAAATATTTCACACATTTAACATTTAATGAACGGGAACAAAAACATATTAGGTCATATCAGCCACCCGTAGTAGCAGTTTATTTATTTGGTATTTACTTCTTTATTTACTTAGTTTGCCACGATTTATATAATGGCAGCTCTCCAAGATTTAATAGTGTAAATAAACGCTGCCCAGAAACACACTTTAAAATTGGAGACATGACCTTCGGGTTCAAAAAGTGGGTAGAATCAATGTTTGGTTAAGTCCGTTTCACTACCCTACTTTTGCGAGACATCTTTTCTTTAGTATTTTTTTAACTTGAATATCCTGTCCATTATTACAATCGACTGTGGCCTTTTGTTGATGTAATGTTCAAACTCCTTTTGTTTGCGGATTGGATGCTCTCTCTTGTCCGTAAGATTGTAATCCTGCTTTTTTTTTTGCCGAATTGTTTAATCGCTTCGTTGTTGTGGCTATGGTAGATTTGCCTTTGTTGTGGTATTTTGTAATTGTAATGCTACCCATTTGAAAATAAACGCTACCCATTTTAAGAAACTCCTACTGTTTAAAAAATAAACAGCCCGTTTAAATGAAAACATCAGTTGTTTATATATAAACAGGCAAATGACGTTTATTATCTGTTATCGTTATTAAAACATGTTGGTAAGCGTTTATAAAATAAAGAAAATAAGGGAATCTACTATGAATAACGCGTTGAAACATAAAGCATCAACTTTAGTTTTTACTGTGATATCCTTTTACATCGGAACTTTATTTAATACCAAATTGTGGATTTTCATCTATTTGAACTAAGCTTTTAACATGATAATAATAAAAATAACAATAATATGATACTAATGATAATAATGCTATATAATAATAACAACAACAATAACAACCATTTATAATCAGGGCGGCATCTTCAGGTAATCTCTGAGTCGTCCTTTAAAAGCCCAACAAGTTTCTCAATGGGGGCGCTTATTCAGCATTTGCGGTTAACCTTTCCATCGAGAAAAGCTCAAACTTATTAACAAGCACCAAACACAGACAAACAAAAGCCTCATTTATTTTCCCAAGTTCATTCTTCGGAGTTTTTACCACGGCGTGGCAAAAATAACCCAATTCGGAGTCTTGCCACGCAGTGCATGGGGGAAAACATCAAGTATAGACAAAAATGTTTCATTTATTTCTCCAGACAATTCGGTGTTTTACCACGCGCGTGGCAAATAATCCACCTCGTAGTCTTTCCACGCAGTGCATGGGGCACATCAAGTATAAACAAATGATGTTTTCATTTATTTCATCCAGATCACATTCGGTGTTTTACCACGCGTTGTGGCAAATAATCCACCTCGAGTCTTGCCACGCCAGTGCATGGGGAAACATCAAGTATAGACAAAATGAGGTTTTCATTTATTTCCTCCAGATCACATTCGGTGTTTTACCACGCGCGTGGCAAATAACCCAATCGGAGTCTTGCCACGCAGGTCGTTGGGGAAAAACCAGTATAGACACAAAATGATGGTTTTCATTTATTCCTCAGATCACATTCGGTGTTTTACCAGCGTGACAAATATTATCCTTGTCAGAAGTGATATGCCAAGCAATATTACCACTAATAAAAATGTGCAAAAGTAATTTAATTTATTCACGCATTCCGGGGAAACACCAAACGTTGTTATATAAAAGTTAGTCATATAAACTGGAATTGTTCTTTGTTAAAAACAGTTTTTTTTCAATATTTTTACTTTTTATAGTTAAAATGCTTTTTTAAAACTGATTTGACACACCTATTTTAGGTGAGATTTGCAATTTCTGTTAAAAGTTTTACAACACAAAAAAAACAACGCATTTCGCATGTGACGTTCGTTAATTATCTTGACCTAAACATCCACCGCTTTAGATACAAAGGAAGGCAGTAATCCAACCAAACTGATTGTATTGTCAACTTTAGGAAGACAAGCAAGTTGGAAAACCTAAGGCAAATCCGTTGTGCGAAAGGAAGAAGAACAAATCAATGAACTCGCTTCTGTGACAGCGCCCTTGCACATAGGTTGACATGACACAAACAGAGGGGCGACTTAACTTTCTTGGGCGGGCGACTTAAAAAAACAAATTCTGAATGGCGTTTTTTTGGGGGGGTTTGTTTTTCGCTATCCAACTTAGATGTATCCCAAAAAATTAAAATTGAATTTCGATATACGCACACACCTTTATTTGACAATAAAATATTTTATAAAGGCATAGAAAAAGATGGAACACAAAGAAAAAATAAACACTACACTGTTAGAACAAAATTAATCAAGTTGTTTAAAATTTTAAACAAACAATGTTTAACCCTGGTCATCGCTCAACCTTTGTTTAAAAATTAAGCAATTGTTTACAAAAATTAAACAACTTGTTTAAAACTTAAACCAACTTGTTTAAAATTATCAACTTGTGGTAAAGTGATAAGCTCAGTTTTTTTTAATTTTGTAAACAAGCTGTGTTAATTTGACCTTTAAACAAGGTGTTGCACTGACCTGGTAACAGCAGTTGTTTACAGATTTCGATTTGTTTAAAAATTGGTTTAAACTTATAAACCTTGTTTTTAAGACAGAACAGCAGTTAGATAACAACAAACTAACATGGTTGTTTAAACTTAAACACAGTCACTTTTAAACAACCCTCTTTTTAAACGCAAAATTTAAACAGTGTTCTAACGTAGTAAATCCTGATGATTATATCCAGCGTTAGGTATATTCATTTCAGGTAAACCCCTGAGAAATATTAATGGTCAAAAAAGTGTCGTCTAATACTTTTGACTATTAAATATTAGTCATGCAATCAGTTGTGTTTAATCATCAAATGCACTTCATGGTGGAAGACCCGCCCCCATACAGTTGCTATGCTGGAAGATATCTTCCCATATTTGATATTTTTAACTAATTTTCATGATTACAAATTTTTCAGTACCCTCTACTTGAAAGGACAAATTAATACTACCATTTAATTTGGTCAATGTTCATTGGATAATTGACTAATTAAAGACGCACTTTAGATTCACCAAATGACTAGACATTAGTTTGTCAAGCACAAAATGACGAATTTAAGTACATCATTGGTCATTTGCTAGTTAGTCTTTTGACAAATTTTTAATTAAAAGTCCTAATTTTTAAGTTGTAGAAATATTTGCAAGTATGAATTTAATCAAAAATCTTTTAAAAACATTCTTTTTAATTCAAACCACTTTTACCATGCAACTATTTTTGGTGGATTCTAAAAAAATGATGTGCATGACTTCATTTATTAGTCAAATAAGACACTTTTTGACTAATTAATATTCCTCAGTGAATCAATAGACAAAAGTTACACTTTGCTATACTGCAATAAAAATACACACTCGGGGGGGTTTATTTTGCTGATATGTTTAAGTTTTTCCAATTTTTTATCATTGAACCAGTCACAATCACAACTGAATTTGATACCCCCTAGAACTTCATTATGGTGGAATTTTAACCCCCTAAAGGTTGTCCCCCATTTAAAGCTATTCGCTCTTTTTTGGAACGAGCATTGGTCCCGACAAAATTCAAGAACCCACCCAGGAATTAATATTCCAAAATTCTTAAGTCATATTTTTGTAAAATCAGAACGTGCTGCCCTCAAATCTGTCTTAAAGCCTGTAAAAAAAGAACTACGAGCTGCTAAACTTCCCCCCGGTCCGGGAAGAAAGAACCCGCCCATCACTTTAGGGGCTTACCAATTCCAATTGCTCGGGGGGGGGGTACAAAGCGAAAAAACATCTTGAAGGATTAATATATGTCTAATATCTTGATACTACTAGTAGTAGTAGTCAAAGCACTTACTGCATGAATTATGTGTCTGTGATCTGAAAACCTTAAATAGGGCACTTTAAAGACTTTTTTAAAAACATTTTGAACATATTTTGTTCGAACTTACATACGCGCAATTAATCGCCTATTCTTTCCCTTTTCCGTAGTTTCCCTATTCTTTTTGTACGTGCACGATCAGGTTCGTGGGTAGAGCAAAAGGGCCGCCGCCGTGCAATTTCCGGTTTTCCTCACGTTCGAGCGGCGATAGCCTATCCGGTGTAGAGACAGGGATCCTAAATAAATCCGGATAGGACACCTCGAATCAAGAGAATGGATGCATACTGCACATTGATCTGCATGAATAGGTAGCTTAATAGTTCGCCAGTCCCGTAGTTGGGGGGCGCTATACGCCCTACGTCAATCCCGGGTCTTACTTCATGAACACGTTTAATCATAAATAATATTCAGGGGGTAGACATGCCAACCTAAACCCAACAGCAAATTCAAAACGGGCATCAATTTTTCAGGTGCTAGTCTGTTTCAAAGACTTAACGGTAGGAGGCCGCTCTTACACACATCGAACGGTTACACACAGACTGACTCAAAGACTAGGCCTGGTCACGAATATAATCTAAATGACCGTTATTCGAAAATACACTATTTTGCATCGGAGTTAATCCACTAACCCCGGCGGAATTTGAGGCAATGATTTTTTTCTTAATTTATCATGATATTACTAAGATTTTTGAACAAAGGTTAAGAGATGATTTTTTATGTCACTGGGACCGAGACTTCTGCCATAGTTAAATGCACTTATCGGTCCCCAAATTACCGTTTGGAATCCCCAATGCCCAATCGAGCAGATCGTGTCCTACCCCCTGAAGTATGTCGCTTATCGAAATTGGTGACGCTATCACTATCGATATCGAATTGTCCGTAGAGCATTTGTACACAGTGTGACCCGCCTGGTACATAGGTGGTAGAGATCAATGACTGGATCATACACGGGTGCGGAAATTGTGGTAGTCTGGTGCACATACGCCGAAAATAATTATCTAAATTAAGTACTCCGCGAGAGATTAACGTTTATCAGTCCGTCATAGCGATGCCTGCTAATGAAACTAAATCGCAATAGTCCGGAAAACGAAGGTTCTATGGAGATTTTTGCATCGAGGGTTCCGTTATGTTGTTTTGTTTAAATCTGTACCGTAATTGGGTCTGAACCTATAGAACCTAGCGAGAAAATTGAACGTTTTTGGTCGGGTACTTCGGTGCTCGCAAAACCGGAAAAGTGGAACACGCAATTCGCTACGGGCCGCATCCCCTTTCCCCACAAGGCAATTCGGTATTATGCAGTCTTGGGAGAATTTTCAACGCTGGTTTCAATTACGTTTTTCAATTTTAGAAAAGGCTATACATGACTTCCGTACCGCCGTAGGAATATACCTGGTAATGCCGTGTAGAAGTAACCATTGTCCCGCGTATTCATAGTCCGGAACACGGGTGAACAATAGGCATGATTCCGTTGACTCTTTACGCAACATTAGTTTCATGCTTTATTTCCGTTATCGTCTATGGAGCCCCGGACAATGGCTCCTACCACCGACTATACTGCTTCAACCGGACGACACCCTGGCTTCCATTTTTTTAAAATGGTCCCGTGTGATAGCTTTAAACTTACAAGCGATGTCGTGTCTTCCAAAATTTCCCTGAAATTCAAGAAACTTTCCATTCGCTGTATTTTGGCAAAGTTTCAAACTCTTCTCACAAAAGCAAAATATTAAAAAAAAAGTACACGGCAACTTATACGGGCAACAGCGTTTAGGCCCAGGAAAGTCAATTCCGAGTTTAGGAATCGTACTTTTTTTTATCTTGGTTGATGAGGTGACTTTTTCATTTTAAAACTATTATTTCATCAATTTTATTATTGACCTGAAATATGTGTGTTTAAAGCTAACTGATACCTAAAGGTAGGGCCGGTTTTTAGTTTTATCTTAAAATATGTTTTCCAAACAAAAATATGTTATCAAATTGCTAACCTGGTTGAAAACGACGATATTTTGGCAAAATAATGATTATTTTGGCAATCTTGAAATTTTGATGCGGGTATTTCTAGTCTCAAAAAGCGATGCGGCGGTATAGTCACCAGAAGGACCCGTTCCTCCCCTGTGTCCATCCCCCCTGTGACTTAGCCACAGAGCGCGAAGCGCGCTACCCGGCGCTTCGGTGGCTCTTCTGTGTGGGGTGGGGTGGGGGGGGGGGGAACTTAAACTCAGGTCCTTCTAGATGGTCCTAGGCTTTTAACGATAAGCTACGATAAACTCAATCGAATTCAATGCACCTTAAAAAGTTGAATCTGTCTCTCGAGTTTATGTGTCACGTTTAACACAGAGGGGGTTTAAACGGATGCAATCTTCAGAATCCCAACATGCCATCTATTTTTCCTGGAACAAACCAAATCTCAGCTCAGATAGAATTTGTCGTCAAGATTTGTTTTTACATGTCATGCCAATATCTAAATTTGTGAGCACTTCCTTGGCGGCCACCGTCTGTTCTCTGTTCGCCCTTTCATTAGCGCATAGCGCCCTCTGAAATATCGATGACCTCTTTTTATTTTCGCATGGTCGATTGCGATAGTAATGTCGCCTCTATCAACGAGGCTACATATGTCAACACATCTGACCTTTGGAGAACGCCAGTTGGACGTACACAATGTCAGGGGTACTTTTTGAGGACATTTTCGACGTGAAAGACATCGATCCTGATGGAAAGAAATTTGATAGAGGTAAGCTTTATGCATAAAGATTGTAGTCATTAGATGAGCAAATGATTTTTTTTCTGCTCCTACCCGTACGCACTGTGTTTGTAGTCGACATGTGTGGTAACATGGGCAGCGCCATATTGAATGAATCATTAAAATTTGACCTTTTATTTCAAGTTCTAACATGTCCTACATTCCGATTCGTAGACGTCAGAGTTACGTGTTGTCTGCATTGGTAATAAGCAAAGTCAGTAGTTGATTCAAAGTTTGTAATATGTGAGGAGTACAGATAGGTCTTCCAAAAAGCTTATAAAACCTTGTCGATTGGCTTGCACTCCGATTGTTGTGCCGTTGCAATGTGTGGACGTATAAATAATGAACTCCAGGATGCTAGAGAGAGAAGGGTGCTAGAATTGATGGTTACCATGGATAACAACATGTCAGACATGATGATGGAGATTGGTGGTCAGGTAAGTTGGAAGGTCAACTGACAAATTCCATCACGTCACTGGCATCAACAACAACAAATGTAATCAGTGGCAGGCATGCCATAATGATAAACATGATCCATGCCAAAATGAGGAAAGAATTTAGTATTCTGCCACAGGCTACGAATTCGGCAACGTTAACGGAATAAACCGCATGTTAAAAGTGCCGAATTTTAAGTGGTGGCAGAATACTAAATTCATCCCCATAATGATAAACATGATCCATGAATATAGTTATTTACATGCACACATTAGACTGTGCACTGTGTAGTGTTGATGCAGTGAAGAAGTGACTTTTGTATGTGTGCATATGGTATAATGGTACTACTATACTTTGATTACCACCATAAAGGCGGGAATTATTCAGTTGATATCGTTCCGCGCGTAAAAGTAAACCAAGTTTGAGCGTTTACACAGAATCGCACGTGCCATGCACCCGGGGGGGGGCCACTTGTATTCAAAGGTGAATATGATGCGTGAACAAGAAAACACGTAAAAAGGGTGTCTTTTTTCCAACAGGCGATGTACGCGCGTACATCGTTTAGGGTGTCGAAAACAGCAAAATATGGAAAAAAGGGTATGTTTTTTTCTTAACCCTGAAATTGTCATGTTGTATCTCATTAAGCAGCGATTAAAATCATCCAAAATATTGTAATCGGAACTTGGGAAGTAAAGCAAAGCAAGATAATAAAAAGTATATTTACGATTCAATGCACTGCATACTTGTTGAGGGTATCATAAACAGATAAAATACTTGTTTAGGGTGCATTTTGAAAGTCCATGTTCACGCATCATATCCACCTTTGAATACAAGTGGCCCCCCCGGGGCCATGCATAATAAACATACTGCATCTCTTGCGTTGTTTTGTGCCTACATTTATTCCATATCAGTTCGCACTGTTATGAGGCCCGCCTATTTGGTTGTAATCAAAGTATAACAATAACACTGAACATGATAGGTTAGGGTCCCAGTGTACATTTTAGGAATTTGTAATGTGTGCATTGACTTCTCCAATGGTGATATTGTTATATTTCAATTTTCATACATTCCTTGAAATGGCACTGGCACTCTGTAAAGAACAGAATAGGAAATACATCTTTCTATACTTGACTTTATAGATAACTCTAGGTTAACTCAGAACTGGTTCGCCAAGTAATCGGGAACACCAAATAGTCTAATTATACATCACATTATCACATTAATATTATAACTAAACGCTTATCATTTTTTTGATAATAGTAAGAATATTTATACGTGCTCTACAAAGCATCATCTATAAACAATTCAAGATGGTTTTATTTCATCGTATCTAATAAGCAAAATAAATGCAACACAAACTTGGGGATGAATTTAGTATTCTGTCACCACATCTTCCCGCAGTTTATCCGTTGAGCTGCCACATTCATACAGGTGGTGGCACAAATACAAAATTCTTTCCAAAATTGTAAATATGCACTAGATGTACAGATATTTCCATTGGATATTTATGTTCTATACAGGGTGAGTCAAAAAAAAGTTACACCCAAATCAGGGTTGGGGGGCCGGTAAAAACCAGGCTGGTTTAATAAACCGCGGTTAAACCTGTTAAACCTGTTTAAACCGCAAGGTTATTGCCACCTATTTGGCAAAAGATTGGAATCACTTTCAACCCCCTCCCTTTTGTTAAAACAAAAATGCTTTGGAAATGTTCAAAAATTTTAATTGTTGTTTTTGCAAATTATATTAACTCTTTTAAGTCAGAATACCAATTAAAAATACAGCTACAAAATGGTTGAAAGTACAGTAAACCCAGTTATGGTTTTTTTAATTACATATGATACCTGTACATACAGTTTGATTCTAGCACCTACTTTAATCATGATTAACCTTAGTGAAAATATGGAAAATGGACTGGAATTCAACATATACTTAAATGATATGTAGGCGTAAATAAATTTCAAAACTATATATTAATGAATAACATTTGAAAAAAAGGAAGCAAGAGCAAGTGCTCACATTCAATGAAGTGTACCTCTGTAAATCCCCAGCTGCGTATTGAGTTCCTGCGGCAGATCTTCTGCAGTTTTGAAAGAATAAAAATTGTTAGAGTGGCACTTTTTCTGTTTATTTTTTTTTCACAATGTTTTAATCCTCTTTGTTGTGTCTTCTTGTATTGAACAAATAACATAATGCAAGGCATGTTTACTATCTTAAGTTAAAGAGGAGACTTAACTTAGTATGACGTATACTAAAATGATTTGCATGACGACCTCAGACATTCCTAGTTTTTGGCCGGTTTAAACCATTTATGCAGTTTAAACCAGGTTTAAACCGTTTCTGGCAAAAAAACAGTTTTTATTGCCGGCATAAACCAACCCTGAACCAAATGAATATTGTTCATGGAAAACCCCTGTACTATTCATATATTTTTCTTCTTGAAATACATTCCCCGTTTTGGTTATCTCTCATATAAAAATTACTTGCATCAAAATTGATTAACGCGTTAAAAAGTTACAGTTGCCGGAAGTGAAAGTACCCATGTGAAAGACCAAAAGTTACACACGCAAAGAACCCAAAGAGTACTCTTGCTTTTTAACGTTCCTCTTTGGGGTTTCAGCATATCCTCCCTCCATTATTACACTTTGGATTAAATATCAGGGAACACCGGCAATGTAACCAGCCTGTGGGTGAGGGCGGGGGAAGGGCGGGATCGCACTCAAAATCTTTGCCCTCCTCCTAGAAAGGTGGCCCCATATCGCTCAGGAAAAGTAATTAATTGAATAGTATTGACAATTTACCATTTCCACCTTTGCAAAACGGTGTTTTTTTTAGTGATGCCCCAAAAGTTTAAATGGTTCCCATCGCCTGGTCCCCTCTCCCCCAATGAAAATGTCTGGTTACAGTAAGACTGAGTAAGACTGTAAATGAACACCAGATATCACATAAATTATGAATACATTTTTTTTCTAGAAATTTCTGAAAAATGAAGAATTCTTTTCAACTTGCTTGAATTCCACGATTAAAACTAAACTTCCAAAATACACGTATTGGGCTGGATAACAGATAAAGCCTTAAATGTTGCATTTTAATCCATGCATGTTAATTTCATTAAATCGTAAGTTAATTCTTCATGTACATTATCATGCACGAACAATGTCTTGCGTAGTATTTGAATACGGGCCAAGAAATTCACCTGTTAATTTATTCTGAAGCCCTTACGCTGCGTAGTAACGAGTCTCATTTGTACTGTCAGCGTGATATTTGTTCGGGGCAGAAAATGGATACCTTCACAAAAATAACTGTATCCTTTGAATGGCTTGATCGATTTTAAAATTTTAAAATTATTGTGAAAGCTGATTAAACAGACTATTAACCATGAATTAATTTGGTAAATTCCGTTAAGGTTATTTCATAAAAAAAATCCCTCATTTGGTTGTACTTTTTTCTGACTCACCCTGTATGAGAAAAACAATTGAACTAAAAGTTGGGTTGAGTACAACCATTACTAGCAGTGTTAGGAGTCAATGCTTATATTCAACTCTGAAATAGTGATAATAAGGGTGAGAATAAGTTATTCAAAGGGGGATGGGCATGGGAATGGATGTATCATGTATGAGATATATAATATGATATCTCCCAGCTGTTTGACCCCATGCAAATTGTCTCTTTTATTTTTGTGACACAAGTTTGGACAACTGATTAAGTAGGCACCATGTGCAAGGAGCTATTTAATCTCTGCAAAAATCGGGCATGTGCCAAAACCTGGCCCATGAAAACATGGCCTTTGGTCCATTTGGCATGACTGGAAATCAAAAACATACTTATTGCAATTTGTCCCAACATTTTTTTCTTTTTTTCACCACAGTGTCTTGTTTCCCCTTTACAAAATGATAGCCTGATTGTTAACAGTTGTGTAACATTTCAAAAAAGTACTCTCCCTGAAGTTCAAGGGTCATCTGGGGTCATTTCAGAATTGTAGGTCTAAACATTGATGAATTTCCAGAGAGACTTGGGGGAGTGGGGGTGGGGAAATACCTACAATCACTGGAGTCAACTGTCCCTTGGGGTCAAGGGTCATGGGGGACTTAATTAAACAAATGTTATTCGAATTCTGATTTACTAAATGCATCTGTAGTGTTCACCATTTTTCCATGCCAATCACTCTAAAAACAGTCTCTATTGTTTGGACATTTCATCAAGGCAATTAAATATTTGGACCTTTGACTCATGATGAAAGCCTTACCAGATTGGGTCAATTGGTCATTTTGTACATAGAATGTGCAATCATGTACATATTATAAAATTGACTTGACAGAATTGCCAAATTCGGAAGGTTCAACATACACTCAACGTTTGGGAAGAACTCGGAAGTACTTTGGAAAAGTATTGCATGGTGGGATACAATCATTACAGGGAAACTACCTGAGAACGCTACAGGGACGTCTCACCGGCAATCAGCAGCAGTCCCTCTTTACGGCAATCTTCTGTTGGGAAAACGGCATAAGTGGCATGCACACAGCAAGGGTTGTCCGGAGGGTTAAAAACTTCCCACCATCAAATCGCAGCAATGACTAAAAAGTGAAATATATCCCGACTCAACCAGAAGGAATTCGGCACATGAAGTAACTGATTGCTGGTTGTTGCCGGTGGGGACAGGTTAGGGTTAAGAATCGGCTATTTTCCATAGTAGTAAAATAGCAACATAGCAATTATCAGAAACCACAGAGGGCGACAGGATAGAAACACCAAAACATGTATGGGTAGTTAGATTATAAAATTTTAAATCCATGACAAATTCCCCAATAGGGTGTAAAAATAACATGTTTCTACTAATTTCTTTATTTAGTCATTACTCCAGTATGATTTTGTCTGCATTCAAAAGTCAACAGTGCAGTGTGAAATAAGCATTATTAATGAGTACCAAGAATCTGAGTGATGCACCTCAATATACTTTATCATGGTCATTACAAAGAATCAAAGGACTTAAGGCCAAATCGGTATTAAGCATGATACATGCAATATAATTTTTAAATATTATTGAGCCCACATCAAGTGGTTTCTTTTAGTTTTGTGACAACCAGTTGGACACGATAAGTAAGGCAACATGTGCAAGAGCTATTTAATACCTCTGCAAAACTCGGGCATGTACAAAACCCGGCCCATGAAAACCTGGGCCTTTACTTGTTCGCATTTGGCCTGAAATCAAAACATACTTTGTCACATTTTCCCACCATTTTTTCCCTTTTCCTTTTTTGTCACCCATGCGTTTTCTTCCCCTTTACAAAATGATAGCCTGATTTTAACAGATGTAACTTTTCCACAAGTACTCATCACCTTAAGTTCAAGGGTCATCTGTGGTCATTTTCATAAGGTAGTGCTAAACATTGATAGATTTCAAGAGACTTGGGGGGAGTGGGTGTTGGAACTACCTCATCACATGGGAGTCAACCGTCACCTTCGGTCATGTGGGGTGCCTGGTGGACGTAATTACACAAGATGTTATTCTGAATTCTGATTACTAAATGCATCTGGTAGTGGTCACACCCATTTTCCATGCTCAATCCTTAACAAAGTCTCTAATTTGTTTGACATTTTGACATCAATGCATTAAATCTTTTGACCTTTGACCTCATGATGAAAGCCTTACCATGATTGGTCATTGGTCATTTGGTACAATATGTGCAATCATTGTACATATCAAAATTGCCGTGACAGATCCTCTGCCAAATTTCGGAGTTCAACATACACTCCCACGTTTGTGAAAGAACTCGGAGTACTTGTTGGAAAAGATATGCATGGTGGGATACCATCATACGGAAAAGACCCTGAAAAGCTACAGGGACGTCTCAACCAGGCAATCAGCCAGCATCCCTTTAGCGGCAATCTTCTTGGGAAAACGGCTAAGTGGCAATGCACACAGCAATGGGTGTCTTTAGGGTCAACTTCCCACCAGCAACTCCCAGCAATGCTAAAAAGTGAAATATCTTCCCGACTTCCAACGCAGCAAATTCGGCACGCTGAAGTAACTTGATTGCTGGTTGTTTGCCGGTGGACAGGTTAGGGTAAAGAACTGGCTTATTTCCTAGTAGTAAAAATAGTCAACAGGCATTATCCTTAACACAGAGGTCACAGGATAATAAACACCAAACATGTATGGGTAGATTATAAAATTTACATCATGAAATTCCCCAAGTAGGTTTAAAAAATAAAATGTTTTCTACTACTTGCTTTATTATGTAATTACTCCAGTATGATTTTGTCTGCATGTCAAGTCACCAAGTCCGGTTGAATAATCATTATTAATGAGTACCAGAATCTGAAGTGTATGTATGCACTCAATATACTTTATCATGTGTTCCATTACAGTAATCAAAGACTTAAAAAAGGAAATCTGTAATTAAGCATTATACAATCAATTCATTTTTAAAATAATTATTGAGCACACATCAAGTGGTTTCATGGAAAAACACAATTATATAACCATTTTAAGGGCGTGTGAACCTTTAGTTTGCCGAGTACTATTTGGGTTGGAACTTGCATATTGATATTGTATTCAAAGTCTACATTTCTAGAAGGAAATTGGACGATGAACCCAATGATGACAGATCTCGTGTAAAACTTTCTTTCCGTATTTGGAGAAAAATACTAAAAAAAATCAGATTTTTGCCCAACATTTTCAGACAGCATACAAAAACAATTTTGAAGTTTCATGATTTCTTTGTTATACAAATTTTTAGGAAACCAGCAAATTTGCAAAATAAAAAAAGACAAATTTTCAATTTTTATCCCCTGGCTTGAAAAGCAGAAGGGGGATTATCTATCAGTCAATTCTTCGGCGCGGCGGCGTCCAAACACACTCTTGTGACCGGCGATAACATGATACCCGATTATGGTGATGTAACTTGGTTGGTGGGATTGACTGCATGCCCTTCATCTGATTATATTTGGCGTGGCATAGGCTAATTAGGTACCTAATTTGCATAATTATGAGTTAATTTGGGGTATAAGCTTGTGAACGCGATCATGAGACCCCTAAGGGTTAGGGTGATGTTAAACTTGGTGGGTGGGATCGGACTGCCATCCTTCAATCTGATTAGAATTATGGGCGTGGCATATGCTAAGTCGGGACCTAATTTGCATACTTAATTAGTTAATTGGGTAGTTTTACCCAAAAAGATCCCATAATGGTAGGTGATGTAACGTGGTTGCTGGGGATCGGACTGGCCATGCCCTTCATCTGATTAGATTATGGGCGTGGTATTGCTAATTTAGGTAGCCCTAATTTGCATAATTAATAGTTAATTTGTGGTATTTTTAACCACAAGCTTGTGACAAACTATCTGAAGATCCCTAAGTCCGATTTGATGAAACTCGGTGGAGTGGTGGGGAATCATGTACTCTCTCCAGCGCTATTAGTTTGTAGGGCATGATTTTCTAATTAAATAGCTGAATTTTGCATATTTATGGGCTAAATTTGGGGTATTTTCAACCAAAAACTTTTGAACAACTCTCTGACATCCATAGTCCCGATTTTGATGAAACTTGATGGAGGGGTGGGTACTATGGTACTCTCGGCGCTGATTAGAGTTTAAGGTGGGTTGTCCGGGTTTTAAAGGGGTTTCCTGGTTTAAGGGGCGGGTCCGTGGTTTAAGGGGGGTTGTCCGGGTTTTAAGGGGGGTTGTCCGGTTTAAGGGGGGTTTTTCCGGGTTTACTAAGGGGGGTTGTCCGGGTTTTAAAAAGTGGGGTTGTCCGCTTTACGGGGTTGTTGTGGTTTAAGTAGGGGGATTGTTGGGGTTTAAGTGGTTGTCCGGTTTTAAAGGGGGTTGTCCGTGTTAATGGGGGGTTTTTTTTTGTCTGGACTTAAGGGGGACTGTTGGGGGTTTAAGGTTGTGGGGGGGTTTGTTCGGGTTTAAAGGGTTGTCCGGGGTTTAAGGGGGGTTGTCTGTGCTAAGGGGGGGGCTTGTTGTGGTTTAAGGTGGGTTGCAACAGTTTTTGAAGGTGTGTTTGTCCAAGTTTAGGGGGTTGTTGGGGTTTTAAGGGATTTTTGGGTTTAAGGGGGGTTTTTGGGTTTAAGGGTTTTGTGGCACATAATGTTGGCTTTTAAGGGGGGTTGTCCGGGTTAAGGGGGTTGTCCAGCTTTAAGGGGTTGTTGGGTTTAGGGGATTGTGGGGGTTTAAGGTGGGTGTCCGGGTTTAAGGGGGGTGTCCGGGTTTAAGGGGGGGGATTGGTCTGTGTGGCTTAAGGGGCTTTGTTGTGTTTAAGGTGGGTGGCACGAGTTTAAGGGGAGTTGATCACAAAGTTTA
Organism: Ophioderma brevispina; assembly: GCA_023653785.1. NCBI lineage: Eukaryota > Metazoa > Echinodermata > Ophiuroidea > Amphilepidida > Ophiodermatidae > Ophioderma > Ophioderma brevispina. The sequence goes on from JAMKCH010026685.1 coordinate 20,899, forward strand.
ATGAAGGTGTTGGGTGTTAAGAAGGGGATGTGGGTTTAAGGGGGGTTTTGGTTTAAGAGGGGGTTTTGGTTTAGGGGTTTTGTGTCAATAATAAACGCGTATGCCTGCGCAGACATGCACACATTCAATTCGCGTATGCGCGCATGTGCGTATGCTTTGCGCGGACGTTGCCCATGGGTTGTCCGGGTTTAAGGGGGGTTGTCTGGGCTTGAAGGGGGATTGTTGGGGTTATTAGGTGGGTTGTCCGGGTTTTAAAGGGGGGGGTTGTCCTGGTCTTAGTAAGGGGGCTTGTTTGTGGTTTAAGGTGGGTTGCACGAGTTTAAGGGTGTTTTTTCCAGGTTTAAGGTGGTTGTTGGGGGTTTTAAGGGTATTTTGGGGTTTAAGGGGGGTGTTGGGTTTAAGGGGTTTTCGTGGCACATACTGTTGGCTTGAAGGGGGTTGTCCGGGTTTAAAGGGGGGTTGTGTGGGGATTTTTAAGTAAGGGGGGTTGTTCCACTTTAAGGGGTTGTTGGGTTTAAGGTGGATTGTTGGGGTTTAAAGGTGGTTTGTCCGGTTTTAAGGGGGGTTGTCGCGGGTTAAGGGGGGTTGTCTCGGGCTTAAGGGGGGGCTGTCTGTGTGTTTAAGTGGGTTGCCACGAGTTTAACTAAGGGGGTTTTCCAGGTTTAAGGGGAGTTGTTGGGGTTTACTGGGATTTTTTGTTTTAATGGGGTTTTTAGGGTTTCAGGGGTTTTGGTGGCACATAATCCGTCATATGCATGCGCAGGACGTGCACACACATGCACACATGCACACACGTTATTGCGTATGCATTGTGCGACATTGGCACTGGGTTGTCCTTGGTTTTAAGAAGGGGGTTTGTCTGGTCTTAAGGGGGGTTGTCCGGGGCTTAAAGGGGGGATTGTTGGGTTTAGGGGGTGTCCGGGTGTAAAGGGGTTGTCTTTACGGGTTTAAGGTGGGGTTGTCTGGGCTAAGGGGGCTTCTTGGGTTTAATGTGGGTTTTGCACGAGTGTTTAAAGGGGGGTTGTACAGGTTTAAGGGGGGTTGTTGGGGTTTAATGGGGATTTTTGGGTTTAAGGGGGGTTTTTGGGTTTAAGGGGTTTTGTTGCCACCATATATTTTTTTATGCAAAGAGCCCATTGTTTTTACATTACTCTCTCTTACACTTTACGCTCTTTTCGGATGCCCCAATTGTTTTCAAACCAAAAGCAATAAACCCATATACTAATCCCAACAATATTGATGACCCCCCCTCCCTTAACAAATAATAGTTTTTGTAACAACAAGGAGAAAATGGGATAAGGGCAGAATGGGGGTAAACTTTGAACATACTTGTTAAAAATCAGAAATCATCAATGTTAAGACATTTGCAGCTGATTCTTTTTTAAAAATTGGTAAACCCGCACCCCCCAGGGGGATTTATTGGTTTCCAAACCGCGACTTTATTTTTTAACAATTAGAAGCTTACTTTTCGAAATATAAAGGACAAATGTCAAAAAAAGTGTTATTTTTACTTTTCTTTTCCAAAATTTTTTGGAGAATATCTTGGAGAATATCTTTTAGTTAAAATCGAAAAATGGAAAATTGAAAAACCGTCCCGAGTAAGACCATTGCTATCGACGTAGGAGAAAAGTTAAACCTTCCTTTTACTTCTTGTACTTTTGGAGTTATCTTGTCTAAAATTTGGCCCAAATTTTGTGCGAAAAATTGAACATTGAGAAAATCCATGTTTTTTTTTAGTAAAAAAAGGGACTTTTCCCACCATTTCAAAGCTGTCTCTTTCTCAAATAACTTTATCTTTGACTTCAAAATTGAGTATGGTGTGTTGCAAAGGGATCAAATACATCTTTATTGCACTATTGAATCAAACATCTTTTGTCTCTACTCCAGAAATTAGAAGAAATTGAAATTTCATCTTGTTCAAATAGCGCTTTTTACATTTTCACATATTTTGTTTTTTCAAGAGCGTTCTGCGCAAAAGTACTTAAAACCACAACAAACACGCGGCACGCTTCATTACTCAGCAAATTCACCGCGCGACTCGAACAATTGGGGGGCTCCTTGTCACGCCTGACAAGCGTGAAATGTGCTTAAATTCTCACCGTTTAGACCAAGCGGTTTTTTGTTGCTTTACATGGCAAATAGCTGTTTTAATCGGGCAAAAAATACAGCTCCAGATTGTCGTTCGTGGATACCCTTTGTTGGTAACTATAGACCAGTTTGATTTTTAAAATGTGGGGGCAAACATCAGAAATTCGTGTAAAACAAAATCAACCATGTTGACAAACGACACCCTTAATGAATTAAAAAATATCTGGTCTGACCATGTGCTATTTCAAAATCATGCTATTGTATAACAAGTCGTGGGATATGGCCGCCACGGTAGCAATCATATATCAACACTTTTCTCAGTGACACTTTTCTAAGTTTACATTTCCTATAGTGTATGTGGCCATCTGACGCTACCGTGTTGTTCCTAATAAACGCCGGGGGCGGTGCAATTTTCAAAAGAGGGCGTTTGTTACAGTCAAAAATGGAAAGTAAATCCCCGCAAATGCACCTACACCACGCTTTTTTCGCTGATTACCAATAATAACAAACTAATGAGCATGGGACGCTGGTTTTCGGCCAACCTCCCGAGTCAAAGTTCATTACAACTGGTGCACAACAGCGATGTGATGATAGGATACAACAGTCCCTGCCATTAAAGATCATGTATTTAGGTAAAACTTCCCCCCAGCACATCAGATCAACCTACCGCACAATGCTAAAAGTGAAATATCTCCCGACTTCCAACCAGCAGAATTCGGCCACCTGAAGTAACTTGATTGCTGGTTGTTGGCCGGTGGGACAGTTAGGGTTAAGAAATCTGGCTTATTTCCCATAGTAGTAAATAGCAACATATCATATCATGAAACCAGAGGTCACAGGATACAACACCAAACATGTATGGTAGATTTAATAAAAATTTTACAAAATCATGACAAATTCCCCAATAGGGTTTAAAACAAAGGTTCTACTAACTAATGTTCTTTATTTATGTAATTACTCCAGTATGATTTGTCTCATGCAAGTCAAACAAGTCAGTGAAATACTCATTATTACTGAGTACCAGATCTGAAGTGTATGTATGCACTCATATCCTTTATCATGGGTCATTACAATAATCAAAGACTTAAAGGCAAATCTGTATTAAGCATTATACATGCACTATAATTTTTAAATACTTATTGAGCCACGATCAAGTGGTTTCATGGAAAAACACAATTATATTAACCATTTAGGGTCAGTGTGAACCCTGAGTTTTCCGAGTATCTATTTTGGTTTGGAACTTTCAAATATTTTGATTATTGATGTAAAAAGTTACATTTCTAGAAAGAAAAATTGGATGAACCCATGGAATGGGGCCAAATCAGAGTAATGTAAAACTATCCGTATTTGGAGAAAAATACATAAAAAAACACGATTTGCCCCAAAATTTTTCAGACAGCATCACAAAACAATTGAATTTTTCATATTTCTATGTTTTTTTTAAAACAAGAAATTGTGTAAGGGACGGTTTTTTTCATTTTATCCCCCTGGCTTGAAAAGCAGAAGGGGGTTATGCTATTCAGTCAGGCGTCGGCGGCGGCGGCGTCCAACACACAATCTTGTGAACGAGTTAACCTGAGACCCATTATGGTGATGTAACTTGGTGGGTGGGATTGGACTGCCGTGCCCTTCACATCTATTAGATTATGAGGCGTGGCATATGCTAATTAGGTACCTAATTTGCATAATTAAACTGGAGTTAATTTGGGGTATCATCTTGTGAACGCGATCACATGACCCATAAGGGTTATGGTGATGTAATTGGTGGGTGGATCGGACTGCATGCCCTTCATCTGATTAGATTATGGGCGTGGCATATGCCGAATTAGGTACCTACTTTGCATACTTAATTAGTTAATTGGGGGTATATTTTTACCCAAAAGAGACCCATAATGGTATGTGATGTAATCTTGGTGCTGGATCGACCTGCCATGCCCACTTATCTGATTAGATTTGGGCGTGGCAATGCTAATTAGGTCCTAATTTGCATAATTAATGGTTAATTTGGGGATTTTTTAAAAAACCAAAAAGCTTGTGAAACAAACTATCTGAAGATCCATAAGTCCGATTTTAATGACACTGGAGGGGTTGGAGGGGTGTGGAATCATGTACTCTCGCGCGAATTTTTTTGTGGTGCAGGATTTGCAATTAAATAGAGCTAATTTGCATATTTATATTGGGCTAAATTTTTTGGGGTATTTTCAACCAAAAAACTTGAACAAACTATCTGAAGATCCATAGGTCCGATTTGATGAAAATTGATTGAGGGGTGGGGAATCATGTACTCTCGCGCTGATTATGTTTTAAGGTGGGTTGTCCGGTTTTAAAGGGGGTGTCCCGGGTTAAAGGGGGGGTCGAGGGGTTAGGGGGTTGTCCGGGTTGTAGAGGGGGGGTTGTCCTGGTTTTAAGGGGGGTTGTCCGGTTTAAGGGGTTGTCCGGGTTTTAAGGGGGGTTGTCACTTTTAAGGGGTTGTTGGGTTAAGGGTGATTGTTTGGGGTTTAAGTTGGTTGTCCGGTTTACAAAAGGGGTTTGTCCGGGTTTAAGGGGGTTGTCTGACTTCAGTGGGATTGTTGGGTATTAGGTGGTTGTTTCGGGGTAAAGGGGTTGTCCGGGTTTAAGGGGGGTTGTCTGGGCTTAGGGGGCTTGTTGTGTTTAAGGTGGGTTGCACGAGTATAAGGGGGTTGCCCGGTTTAATGGGTGTTGTTGGGGTTTAAGGGAATTTTGGGTTTAAGGGGGTTTTGGGTTTTTAAGGGGTTTTGTGGCACATAACTGTTGGCTTTAGGGGGGTTGTCCCGGGTGGTTAAGGGGGGTTGTCCAGCTTGAGGGGTTGTTGGGTTTAAGGGGCTTGTGGGTTTAAGGTGGTTGTCCGGGTTTAAATGGGTTGTCCGGGTTTATACAGGGGGGGGTTGTCTGGGCTTAAGGGGGCTTTGTTGTGGTTTAAAGGTTGGGTTGCACGAGTTTTAGGGGGTTTCCAATTTTAAGGCATGTTGTTGGGGTTTAGGGGATTTTTGGGTTTAACGGGGGCTTTTTGGTTTAAAAGGGGTGTTTTTGGTTTCACAATCAATGGTTTTTTGTGCACATCATTGCGTATGCATGCGCAGACATCAACATATGCATGCGCGTATGCGCGCATGTGCGTATGCATGCTCGGAAACGATTATTGCACATGGGTTGTCCGTGCGTCAAGTTTATGGTGGGTTGTCTTGGCTTAAGGGGGATGTTTGGGTTTAATGTGGGTTGTCCGGGTTTAAGGGGGGGGGGGTTAGTCTGGGCCTTAAGGGGGCTTGTTGGTGGTTTAAGGTGGGTTGCACGATTTTAAAGGGGGTTGTCCAGGTTAAGGGGGGGTTGTTGGGGTTTAAGGGTTTTGTTTGTTGTTTTGGTTTGGGGGTTTTTGGGTTAAGGGGTTTCGTGGCACATAATGTTGGCTTTAGGGGGTTGTCCGGGTTTAAGGGGTTGTCCGGGTTTAAGGGGGTTGTCCCAGCTTTAAGGGTGTTTTATGTTTAGGGGGATTGTTGGGTTTTAAGGTGGGTTGTCCGGGTTTAAAGGGGGGTTGTCCGGGTTAATAGGGGGGTTGTCTGGCCTTTTCAGGGGGGGCTTGTTGTGTTTAAAGGTGGGTTGGCACGAGTTTTTAAGGGGTTGTCCAGGTTTAAGGGGGCGGTTGTTGGGGCTTAAGGGGATTTGTGGGTTTAGTAAGGGTGTTTTTGGGTTTAAGGGGTTTTGTGGCACATAATACGCATATGCATGCGCAGACCTGCAGACATGCCACTGCACACTTAGTGGGCGTAGCATTGTGCGGACATTGCACATGGGTTGTCCAGATTTAAGGTCCAGGGTGGTTGTCTTGGCTTAAGGGGGGGTTGTCTGGGCTTAAGGGGGATTGTTGTGGTTTAAGTTGGGTTTGGTCCGGGTTTAAAGGGGGTTGTCCGGGTTTAAGGGGGGTTGTCTGATCTTAAAGGTGCTTCTTGTGGTTTAAGAGGTGGTTGCAACGAGTTTAAGGGGGTTTCCAGGTTTGAAGGGGGTTGTTGGGGTTTATGGGAATTTTTGGGTTTAAGTAAGGTGGGGTTTTGTTTTTGGTTAAGTATAAGGGTTTTTCCACAATATATATTTTTTGTATGGCAAAGAGCCCTATTTGGTTTTACTCTCTTACACGTTACTCTCTTTCGGTGCCCCCTTTGTTTTCAACACGCTACCCTACCAGATATCTATCCGAACAAAAAATTGACCCACCTCCCCTCAACATATAGTATTTTGTATACAGAGAAAATGGGATAAGGGCAGAATGGGTAACTTTAGAAACATAAACTTGTTAAAAATAATAAACCACCAGGGTATGACATTTTGCAGCTGATTATTTAAAAATTGGTAACCGCTCTTCTCCAGAGCCAGGGGATTTAGTGTTCGAGAACCGCGACGTGTATATTTTTAAAAATAGAGCTTACTTTTCGAATATAAAGGAAAAATGTCAAAAAAAATGGTGATTTTTATTTTCTTTTTAAGCAAATTTTTGGAGAATATTTGAGAATATTTTTAGTTAAGAATCGAAAATGAAAATTGAGAAACCCGTCTCCTGGGAAGAAACCAATTAGCTATCTTAGGAAAGTTAACCTTACCTTTACTTTTACTTCGGTACTTTTGGAGTTATCTTGTCTGAAAATTGGCCACTTTTTGCGCAAATTGAACATTGAGAAAAGCCTGTTTTTGGTAAAAAAAGGGACTTTTCACACCTTTCAGCGTCTCTTTCTCAAATAACTTTATCTTTGAACTTCAAATTGAGTATGTTGTGCAAGTGATCAAAATACATCTTTAGGCTACGAGGGAACAACAGAATTTTGTCCGCTAACCCTCCAGAAATAGATAGAATGGGGGAAAGGGTATCACATGGTGTCTAAAGTAGCGCTTGGTGTACAGGTTCAAATAGTTTTCGTTTTTCAAGAGGCTCGTGCACGCAAAGTACAGGAAACCGCGCACAGCGTCATTACGCAGCAAAAATCACCGCGCGACGCAATGGTGCGCCTTGCGCCTGACAGCGTGTAAAGTGCTTAAATTTTCTCACCGTGTAGACCAAGCGGTTTTTGTGATGACTTTAAATGGTCAAATACTTTTTAAATCGAGCAAAAAATACAGCTCACGATTGTCTGCATGGATAACCTTTGTTGGTAACTATAGAACACAGTTTTGATGTTTAAAATGGTGTACAATCAGATTCGTGTTAAAAACAAAAGCACCCGGTTGACACTACCCTTAATGATTAAAATATCTGGTCTGACGATGTGCTATTTAAAACTCATGGCTATTGTCTCACATGTCGTGGGATATGGCCGCCACGGTAGCAATCATAATGATCATACACTTTCTCAGTGAACTTTCCATAATGTACTTGCCTATATGTATTTGGCCATCTGACGCTACCGTGTTGTTCCTAAAAACGCCCCGGGGCCGGTGCAATTTGCAAAAGGGATTGCGTTTGTTACAGTCAAAAATGGAAAGTAAAAAATCCCGCAAAAATCACCTTACACACGCTTATTTTCGCTGATTACCAATAATACAAACGAATGAGCAGGGGGACGCTGTTTTCGCACCTCCCGAGGTCAAAGTTCATTACAACTGTGCACAACAGCGATTATGATACGGATTACAACAGTCCCGGCCATTAAATCATGTGATTTAGGTAAGCTTAACCCATTTTCTTGAATTGTTTTATCCAAAAATCGCAGGGGGGCATTTATTAGAGCAGGGGCGTTTATTAGGAACAACACGGTATTTACCAATATATAATAATTTCAAAATTTTTGGTCGAAATCATGAAAAAGGGTCATGCCATAACATGAAAGCCATGCACTTATCAACATCATCCATACTGCCCCCTCCCCCATACACCAAAAAAGGAAAAGGGTCAGGTTTAACGTTTTGGTGATTTGACAAGGACTGACCCAACTACCATAATCAGTGTTCTTTATTGACAGACCAAGGAGCTGGGAGTTGTGGTGTCTGTGGCTAGCTAGTTAGCGTTCATCAATATCCTGGTTTCATTGGTTTGATTCTGCCAGCCACGTATGTCATTGTGTTTATCGTTAAATTATTGCATGTAGGCCTAGCTCCTAAGAGCTGCAGTGATAACAACTTGTATGTTGGTGTACATGTACTTTCAAGAATAATTAGGCCATACAGGAACAGAGTTTTAACAAATTAAAGTTCTGCATCTTGGGATGAATTCAATATTCTGTCACCACATACTTCAACATGCAGTTTATTCCGTTGAGGCTGCCGAATTCATAGGGTGATGGCACAATAGTATATACCCCTAACACTGCAGGCTGTATATTGTGAGGACGTACCACAGATCACAATATACCACAACTTTCATCATACTTGCACTTCCATAGACCACAAACTACCACAAAATTTGATTGTGGTATATTGTGGTGTATGCTTAGTAGTTAGATAAATCATAACTATACCAAATTGGAGTAACTCATAATATACTACAATATACCACAGTAATAAACAAAAAGCTGCACCATAGGCCATAATGTACAGGGCTGCCAAAAGAAGTTGCGGGCCCAGGGGAACCTTGGTGTTATAGGCTTACAAGGGGGCGGGTGGGTGTGGGATGTACGTGAATGTACCACACGTTATATGTCATGATAAGATCACATACCACAACTACCACAAAATATTGTAGGTTCTGTAAACTATTATATACGCCAAATATTACCTGTGTCCTTTTTGTGGTCTAGAGCCTGTTAGGGTACTAAATTCGTTCCGGTGTATTTCCAAAGATGACAGGGATTGATGTTTGGATTATTGTCTGTGGAATCAACAATGATTTGAACGTTCTAAATACTTTCTTAGTGGGAACTTGTAGTTGAACGATCTTAAGGAGTGCAAAATCCGGATAAAATTGTTGAATTTTGGTCCACAATTACTTTAAGTGAAGGAGGAGATTTTTTTAGGATATGAATTTTTCTCAAATTTCACTGGAGCGGTTTGTAGACCACATCCCGAGAACGTTTGGAAGGTTTATGGGACAAAACCAAGTGCAAAAAGAAAACGCATAACTTGTTTGAACTTGCCTGCTCTTCGATCGTTCCCCAAGGAAATAATGCTTTGACTTTCTGTCGGCACGACAGAACTACTAAATCATTCATCTTATTACATAAAGATGGGGTATTCGGCTTATTCACTTCAGGTTGTGATCTAATACATGGTAAGCAATGGTTTTGTGACTACGTGCTTATAGTTTTTTTAATTATGGGGTAAAAATGGTAAAAAAAAGTCAATTGTGGTTTGTTACAGGGGTCAAAAATAAAAAATGGTGCTCCAATTTTTGTAAAAATGTGGTTCAATTGTTGGTTAGCTCCTAGAATGAAATATAGGAATATAGTTTTGCTATCTACGTGTCTGGGGTAATTAACCAAAAAATGGCGAATAAAGTCAAAGCTATGGGCAGAAGCTATGGATTCTATTGACTGTGACCTATTTGTTGTGATAACATGAAAAACTAAGATAACATCATAACGGAAACCTATCCTTATTTCACTCCTTTCAGCTAGGGAAACAATTTGCACCCACATATTAACTGAATTTCAAGCCCACTTTGAAATTTGGACCCAGACACACCAAAATTGACTTTTTCACATTTTTACAGTTTTACCCATAACTCCGGAACTATAAGCAATAGATAGTGTTAAACTATACCTTTTTGGACTCTTTGTGACCAGACAAACACCATGGTGTGCTTTTAACACATTCAGAAACATTTTTAAAGTTTTGACCCTGTGTAAAACCTTGAAACCAAGCTGGGGCATAAGAGGGGTTGGCAAGTGCTTCCATCAATTTTATGGACTATCAATGCCTTAAGTACTTGGGTGCAACAAAATTCACACTTTTATCCGGAAGCGCACACTCTTAACTACAGTCCCCTGCTTATCTGGTGAATTTCAAAGCGTTCCATTAAGAGAGCAATTCTCCTCTGTGACAGTTGTCTTTTCCCTCATCCTTGAGCCCTTCGAATGACCCTAAAATACCGATATGAGTCATAAGGAATAGATAATAATTAAGCCCAATAGCAAGTGCCAACTTGACTAGAGGAAAGAAAGAATGGGAGGAAACTAAGGTCACAAGTTGCCTGGGCATTCTCTCCCCCATTTCTTTTGTGAGCCCATGAAATGACTATCGTACAAAATTTCAGGTAAATAAAGTGTGTAGTAGCTCCCTTGTCTGTATCTTAATTCACACATTCTCATTTGTTCAAAGGCCTTTATCTTTTAGTTCAGATTTTATAATGCATTGATAAACACCAGGGTTACACAAATTTTACATCCTTCAACCCAAATCCCTTTGGGGGAGAAAAAGTCTAACATTTGGGACCATCAAATTGATAAAATGAATTCTTTGACAATTTTGAGTCAAAACAAACCTCAATTACTTAAAGAGTTTCACTACAAAGAGTTTCCCCCAGTCATTTGCAAGTGAAAAATTGAAAAAATAAAACAACAGAATTTGGCAGTCTAACCATGTCTTAATTTTCACCCTCTGAACTCCAAAAATGAGCAGGTCCAAAGTATTCTAAATCCCATATTAACAAAAGTTTAGCCAGTATGCCAAGGAATTAGGGTGTACTGATCTATCGGTATATCGGCATAACGTACTGATATCGATCGGATCGGTATCGGTAATCGGAAAATCTCCCCTTCTACTGATCGATTCGATGACCTGTTCCGTGCCAGTCATAGCACAGTACTATTTACATTCTGGTGTTCAAACATTGTAGTAGATAAATATTCAGTTCTCAAAGAAACATTCCCCCTTTATTGTTCTAAAATTAAATTTCTACAGCCAACTGTATACTGGTGGTTTATTACAAGGATGACTTTTAATCATGGGTACTAGTATATGCTTTTGTAATTAAAATCTTGTCTGGAAAGTGAAAGCATGTTAGGCCTACAACCAGAGGGACTTTCCTCACATGTTATATTGTGTATTATTGATGGAAAATTTTCTTGCACATGGGCCTTCAAAATATATCGGTATCGGGCCGATCGGTTTGCGAAAATATTGGTAATTGACCGATATCGATAAAACGTAGATCGGACATCACTACAAGGAATAGTCTAAGGAAAAATCAGAATGAGTTGTATGTAGCAGTGTAGTGTTATCCAGTGTCAAAATCCATGATCTGTTCGTTTCTCTGTCATAACTACACCGACGTGAATATCCCTAGTGGTTAGAGCATCCCGCCTCAACAGTCGGGAGGTCACGGGTTCAAATCCTGGCCGAGTCATGGTACCTTCTGCTCTGTCAAGGGTACTCCAGAAGTTAGATAATGAAGTAGGAGAGTTTTTCATGTGAGCCGTGGGCGTGTTTTTTTAAAGGTGCAAAAAAAGATTTGAAGGCATCCGTATATTGTGTAACATTTTAGTGATTTTATTAGATTGACCACCATATATTTCTTACAAGTATCCTGGCTATAGTAAATGTTCTTACGTGAAACAAAAGGTGTATTTTGATGATATTTCAATCTAGCCCCTTCTACTGGTACAATGCTATTGCAAGGTTCACAATTTAATAGCCCTGTGCTAATGACAGAACAACGCTACAATTCCTCCATCTCCACGATGCAAATTGGCCTGCAACAGGTCCTTCTATACTCTGGGCCATACATTTCTTGGCCATAACAAACGCGCGTGTTGCTCGTTGTGTGTTACTGCTTCTACGTGCCACGATGGTTGCGCCGTTCTAACTGTCCAGAAATTATGAGCCATAATTATATTTAGGGGCATTTCGTGATCCACACGCACCTCGTTCCTCCCGACTTACCTCAAAAGTTGAGATTTTTATATCATCTGAAACCGTTGGCCTTAGTAATCCCATGTGTTACCAAATCTTACGTGCAAATTCCGGTTGTATCGTAAGAAATTTGCAATTTTGTATTTTCTGTCCGTAAACGGACAGAATTCACACATTGGCCTATACTGAAAGTGGTTGGTCAGAGATTGATCGTTGTTCCTGTACGCTTTGAATACTCAGCGCTGTACAGGAAAACGATCAAGCTCTGACAAACCACTTTCCTGAGGAGTTTTTAACTTGAAAATTGCACAAAAATTTAGAACCTCCGGGACCCCTAGATGACCAACTACAAAAAAATTTTTTTTATTTTGAATTCAAATTTTGAGAATCTCGAAAAACTTAAATTTTCAAATTTTTTCCAAATTTAAACGCGGTTGTGAAATTTTTTTCGAAGAAACATTATTTTTCAAAAATGCGTAGTTTGCCGGTAACATCACTATGAAAACCACAAAAAAATTTTGAATTTGAAATTTTGAGAACCTCGAAAACTTAATTTTCAAAATTTTTCCAAATTTTAAAAATCGTGTTGTGAAATTTTTGTTTCTAGAAACACTTTTTCAAAATGATTTTAAAAAACATAATTTTGCCGGTACATCAAAATGGACAAACCACAAAAAATTTTGAATTTCGAATTTTGAGCATCTTGACAAAACCTAATTTCAAAAAATTTTCTAATTAAAAATCGGCGGGTTGTGAAATTTTTTCTAGAAACACTTTTTCAAAAATGCGTATTTTTGCCGGTACAATCAATAGACAAACCACAAAAAAATTTTGAATTCAACTTTGAGAAATCTCGAAAAACCTAAATTTCAAAATTTTTTTCCAATTTAAAATCGGTGTTGTTTAAAATTTTTTTTTCTAGAAACATTTTTTTTTTCAAAAAGTCGAAATTTTTGTCTATTTCTGTTACTATGAGAGAAATCAAAAAAACTCCTCAAATGCAACCGTTTTTCGAAAACCCAGTGTTTTCAGTATTCAATTGCACTGTATCGCCAATTGGCTCCAATAACAGCCATTCAGCGCTATAGGTATTCTACTCGTTATCCACGCCACCTTTCCACAGAAACAGATTGTGTAAATATACAAATAGAGGAAAGAAGAGAGAACCTTCCTACGATATCTATCCAGGCTAATTGACCGGTAAGCAGACCGCATATCCTTCACACACACACGGCATTGAGCTCGCAACGGCTTAATCGTATTTTGTCGGCGCATTCCCATTCGTTTTATATCTCATTTGTAAGATTTCACCGAAGAGCAAAGGGCAAAATAATAAATCGTTTGTATAAAGAAATCTTTTCCATCAGACTCATTTTACTTCTTACTATACTACAGACCAAACGTGGTTGACTTACAACTGACTTTTAGAAATATTATATATATATATATCTATAATAGTATATATATTATTATATCTATATATATATATAGATATATATATTATATATATATATATATTGATATCGATATATCATATATATAGATATAGATATATCTATATATATATATAATATATAATAATTATAGAATATAAATTTTTTTCCAAGGTTAATTTTAGAGTTTTCCTTGAAGAACCTATTTTTAATTTTACCCCTTTTTCAGATCTAAGAAAACTGCTCATTCTGTTTCACCATCGGGCAATGATCACAACCAATTTATTTTTATTCTGCGTAATTATTTTGCTTAAAGTACTTTTAATACCAAAAAAATGCCAGTCATTGTAATTGTTTTGGGAAATCCATCAAAATGTACAGAAAGCAATTTGGCTGAAAGGACACACCAAAGGTCAACAGGTCGGAGCCTTTTCCTGGCAGAACAAAAGTACAAAGGCAATCAAAACGGAAGGTCACAAGACACAAAGATGAGCATGTAAAACCATCCATAAAAAAGGCGTAATTTCATCTGGTTTCTATTTTATTAGGATAATGTGTTTGAATTCAGGCACATTTGAAACCATTCATTATACAGATTTTTCATAGAATTGTTGACATGATGGTGTGAATATCTTAGTATTGATTTGAAATTGTATTGTTTTTTGGCTGTTTTGTATTGTAGGCTTGATACTTTGTCCAATCTGTTGCCCGTTTTTTAATGACGTATAATTTGTTTTTTTGTTTATTTGCATTGCTATTTTATCTTAGTTTTGATTATTTCTTGAAATGTATTTAAAAGTTTAATTTATTGTAAATGCATTTGGCCGCAAAGGCTACAATTCTTTGTATATTGTCAATAACCAAACATAAAAAGCCAGTGTTCTTGCATTTTAATCAATACAATCCCTGTTTTTTGGTTATACTAAGAGACATATAAAATTCAATATACAATTTATTTTTATCTTGCATAATAACATTTTTTTTTCTAATTAGGTCTTGTACTACTGACTCACAAGGAATATCAAACTTGGACCCATATTGTAAGAAATTTTTGCCTTGGCTACTTGTCACCCTTCCCCTCCTTTTGAAGAAATTATTAAAAATGATTCCAAACTAAACTATAATGAAAGTTGAAATACAATATTATCATATTTGATCAGTTCTGGGTAATTTCTGACTGGAAATGAGCCATAACATAAATAGTTACTCCTTTGAATTATGGGGTTAAGCGTGCAAACTATTGTTGCATTTTTTTTGAATCCTGTCACAATCATCTTAATATAGCCACATAATTTAAAAGTAAATACAATATAATCATTTTCGTTATCAGGTCTGGTGTGATTTATGACTGATGATCCGTACGCAAACGATTATATTTCTTGGAATTGTGGGAAAGCGTGCAACCCTTCTGTGGTGATTTTAGAAAATCATACTTTTGGCGTAAAATCATCCATAAAACATAAGCATATTACTAAAAGAAAATGCAATATCATTTTTTTTTCTTATCATATCAGGAGGCCTCTGTGACATTTTTGTCTGTAATACCCATAAGACCACGCGTTTACCTCTTGAATCATGGGATCATGCCACCCACCTGTGCCGATTTAAATTCATAAGTTTTTTACCAAATCATCTGTACAAAAACAATGGCAACATCATTTAATACAGATAATTCTTTAACAGGAGTCCCACTGCTACACCGATCGCTAAAGGCCGCCCTCCTTTTTCTTCTTCTTTGTTCCATTTGAGTGAAATAAGTCATACTCCAAAGTTTTAATCTTTGAATCATGAGAATATGTCACACATATATTTGGTGGCATCGTTGGAAAACTTATTGACGAAACGAAATCAAATGCCAATTTCAATTTTCACGCTCTATTCTTTCCACATTAGCTCATCGCCCCGTATCATTCTTATTCTGAGAGATTTTATATTCCACAAGGCAACAGTTCAATACTCTTTGATCAGCACAATTGTGTGGCCTCTTTGACTATGATCTAGGCGTACGGTTGAATAGGTGAAATAGGGACAGTTAGGTCTGATTTTTTGTCTTTTGGTTATGGCGTGCGCGGGGTCTGTCTTTTTGAACAAATCATCCATCATGGCAACAATTAAACATAAATATTATCATTTTTCATATCAGGTCCAGTGAATTCTGGGCTAATAGAAATGAGCTGTAAGATAAACCCGTTACTCTTTGAATTCCCGGATAGCGTGCGACTCATTTGTTTCAATTTTTACAAATACGATTTTTTTTAAATATATTTGTAAATATAAAAGAAAACTATATGTTTTGTTAAAAGTAAAATTTCATAATAAATCAATATTTTTGTATCACACTCTCAGATTTCTCACTGAAAATGAGCTGTAAGACAAACCATTTACTCTTTTGAATTATGGAATAGCACGCACCCATTTCGCAATTTTTTTAAAGCCTATAAATCATGTACATAGCACCCACAGACATGCATATTTTCTTAAGGTGCAACGAGATTTTTGAGGCACCCAAATATCCTGTCATAGAGTAATTTCTATAGATTATATCTTGTCTGCACAGAATGTCTTAAAAGAGAGAGAAAAAGCAATTTTTGATTTTGTTGTTAATTCATGTAAAACATCGGCTGAATTTGTATTGCTCCTATACGAAATTAGACACTTCACATTTTTGTACCAAAGAACGTTTCTCAGCTTAATCTTTCAGATGGGGATCTTTGATGAAAGCTTTACATCGATGCAAAAATCGTACTTTCAATTTTTAAGGGCTCCTGATATGTGAAATCTCTTGTGCACCTTTACAACAAAAATTCATGTACATGCCATAACATCATAAAAAAACTGTAGCTTCTTTTCAATTTGTCAGTGGTGGGGGCAAAAGCGACAGCTTTTACTTCACCAATTTCAAGGCACTTTGCCCCCTGGAGACTAACAGCCCAACTGTCAGGGAAGCCAAAAGAAGACAGATTGGCTAAAAGTTACCCTACAATTACCTCTGGGTAATTAATGCAACATCTCACGTTTTAGGCTGTGCTCACTAGGCAGAGGAATAGTCCGTGAAGCAACTGTTCCGTTAATCGGACAGCTTGATGCTTGCTCTGACATTGCGTCACTCCGCACGGGCTGCCCCCTTTTAGCACGATGGGTTATGTTGTTGTTTTTCGCTTGGCCTTAAGTATTATTATGACTAGTTTTGACTACTGACCGCTAACCGAATCTTTGGGAGTTAATTGTGCGCCAAATGACGACGCCACGTCAGAATAATTTTCCGTTGTCAGATTTTCACGTTCTGTTCATGCAATATTTGTTAGTGTATGGAGTCTGTACCTGGTTCGGTTCAACAACCAAACACTATCATAACCTAGTACTCTTCCATTTTACTAAAATCACAAGTGGCAACTATGTATTTCCAACTGTATTAAAGGTGCAACAAGAGATTTCATAACAGGTGTCCCGAAAAAGTGAAAATTCTGATTTGGCACTGGTCTAAAAAGCTTTATATCAAAAATCTCCCCATCTGTGAGTATTAAGCTGAGAACTGTTTCTTTGGTACAAAAATTGTGAATTTTCTAATTTTGTTAGGAGCAAATACGAAATTCGCTAGGTTTTCTATGAAATATAAGCATATACAAATCGCCTGTTGTTTTTCATTTTAAAGTTCTTCTGTAACCACATAAAAGGTAAGATCTTTTTATATCTAGTCTATTGAAATACAACAAACATATCTGGATGACTTGGAAATCTCTCGTTGCAAATACAGCACCTTTGAATGTATCACAATAATTTTAAAAATTGTGCACCAACCCGAAAGTGGCAGATTATCTATATTTTCTGTGGTCACTCAAATTAAAATACTTGTCCGTCAAATCATATTTCTATTAGCTCATACAGTTATACGGCATATGTAAGCGTTGTTCCGGCCCTTTGGCCGAGTTAATACCGTTAGCCACTCAACTAAATCTAACAAAAAGATATATGTCCTGTGCTGGGGGGGAAACCGTTTGAAGAAAAAAAAAAACGAAAACAAAAATCTAGCAAAAATGACCATATTACAGAATCTTATGGTAAGTTCAAATTCTTCTTTTTTAAATGCTCCTCATCACTGTAAATTCGGCAAAATGTGTCAGCCGCAAGTTTGCCGAATTCCAAAAGCATAGTTTCCAGATAGAGTATTTGTGACATCATAATTCCCAATCATAGGAGGTGGTTTAGAATTCTTTGTGTATTTAATCTATGAATTCCTGATTGTCTTTCAATTCCTCGGTGTTGGTTCAATACATAAACCCTAAAATGGAATGTTTTACTATGTTATGAACACCTCAAAAATAGAACTCTAGTATACAATGGAAGTGTTAAACATAACATTATACAAGTCTAGTGTAAAAATAAATAGAATATTTTTTTTTTTTTTTTTTTTTTTTTTTTTTAAATGCATTTTACTGAAAAGTGAAATTGGAGGGAATTGCTACATTTACGATAATGTGCTGTAAGATGTAGATGATTTCTAAAATCACGTCTTGAAACCTCATAAAACTTGAGGAACAATAACAGCAAGGTATACATGCCGCGTCTCGTATCTTGAGAAACTTCAGAAACAATACGGTAGGTAGGTGTTGAAGAATGGCGTATAATCGGCAATCCAAGGCATTCACAGCCAAAACTATAAACAACAAAGCGGTCACCGCCCGTGTGGATCCGTGCAACCTTGTTTGTGGGTTGGACCGGTGGTACTTTGCAGCCTGTTTTGGGGATGACCTGAAGGGAATGGCTCATTGGTAACTGATGCCATTGTGGCCCTTTAAACCATAAAGAACGGTCCTTTTAATTTTGGTGATGGAATGGTCTGGTTTTGATAGAGCGTGGGGGTCGCCTATTGTATTGTTCGTATTGATCAGCCTTTTTTCAGTGGCGTAACCAAGCGGGGGGGGGGTGGGGGAAGGGGGCTCAAGCACCCCCAAACGAACCCTTTCCCCCCCTCCTGCCCCCCCCCAATGACTGACCTTTTTGACATGTCCTATGGAAAAGACCAATTAGCCCCCTCAAAATACAACCTTGGCACCCCTTCTCCCCCCACCCCCCAATGCAAAGGTTCTGGTTTCGGCCACTGGAATTGTTTGATTTTGCCGCACCTTGTTTTCAAAAACCGCTATACAGGGATTCCATGGGCTTTACCTAGTTTGTTTTCAACCCCGCGGTGAAGCCCCTCATCACCCGCTTCCGGCCACTTACGACCGTCACACTAATTGTATTTTTCGTACTTCTTGTTTAAATGATTTTTTACATGGGTTCACAATATCACATGGGTTCCAAAGGTCACATGGGTCACCAAGGGCAATGGGGTCACCAATGTCACAGAGGTCACAATGTCACATGGGGTCATTAGGTCGCATAGGGTCACAAGGTCACATGGGGTCCACCAGGTCACATAAGGTCCCAAGGTCACATGAGGTCAACCTGCCTCTCGCCGATTCACCCCCCACCCTTCTCCGACGCACCCCAACCTTCCCGACGCACCCGGACCTACCCCGACCTACCCAATGCATACCCCCCGACCCCCGACGTACCCCACCTCGACCCTTTAAGACCCCACCCTGCCCCTCCCCAACCCCCACCCGTCCCCCTCCATGATGATTCACACACAAGGATGTATGGTTTGGTAGTTTTTTCATGTAGCAAAGGAATATTGCATATCCGATTTACCATTTTAGCGATACATCAATTATTCATATTTATTACTCATTTGCATACCTAAGCCGCATGTATCAGAAACTGCAAATGGCACAGAAGATGCGCACATAATAGTTTTTTGTGCAGTGATAGAATTTTGTAGCGATGTACCTTAAAATATAGTGATTTGCTGATTTTTGCATATCAATTAGCCTCATTTGCATATGTAATTTTGCATCGAAAATGCCCAACACCTATCAGTCAAGAACTCTTTAAAAAGAAAACAACCCGCTTCCTTCCACCACGTTACAAAATCATTATACAACCTTACGAACTCCAGATAACTTACACACCAGCCATGAGGGGAAAGGGATGTCATTTTGACCGGCCAAAATAACTAATTAAATATTCTGAATATGCAAATTAATGCAGCCAAAAGCTCCACATAATATTGCGGCACCTCACTCTAATCATCCTAATCCCCAAAGGTTTTTCGAAGTAAATCGGGATTAGCGTTTAGCCAGCAGAGCATTCAAAAAGGTTACCCGAAAATGGTCTGAACAATAGCAAATAAGCTAATTAAATTCATGAAATGCAAATAATTTATTTATTTTTTATTTATTTGAATTACACCTTTCATCGTGGCACACACCTAAAAGGTGGTGGCATTCATAACAAAAGAACACAAAAACACAATTACGACAGTACTACCACATTTTAAATTTTACATAAGTTTACTTAAGCACCAAGCACGTCTGAGATAACTTTTGTTTGCAGAATTAATCAATATGAAACTAATGTTTTCACGATGCTCATCATCAAAGCGATCCGTGTTACCAAGAGTAAACATCAGTTGTGTATTCAAATCAACCACCAATAAACATAACCAAATATGATTGTAATTATGGTGCTAGACGTGATTCAAGCTTTAAAAATTCTTCAGTACGAATATCATTTAGAGAATTGCAATGTGAAAAGGAAATGGAAAATATCCCCAGTAAACCGTTGTTTCCACAGTGATCAAGACCATCACTATCTGTCCAACGTGAGATTCTACTATTCAGAGCTAGTGTGTTGGTCTTGCTTAATTTTAAGGTACCACCTTGAAGTTTAGTCTTGTCAAGAAGATATGTTTCCATATATGAGAAGATTTTAACATAAAATAATTGTAGAATGAGGAATTTCTTTCTGTCCTGATCCAGTAAAGCTTAATAGAATCTTTTTCTACTGAATCATTACATATTTTAGTCCAGCGATTCTGGGTGGGTGGGGTACATTATTACATGCTCATACCACATAAATTTAAGTTGATGCAACATGTCTAACCAGCTCCATTTCATACTAAACTTGAGGCGTATTTAAAACATAGCATTGAAGGCAAGTTCGGCCAACGATTTTCATTCAATTGAGCAAGCCGGTTAAGATAATTAATTCTTTGGACATCTTGTATGACAAAGAGGCCATCCAAATCACATACAAGGCTTCTTTTACATCCGGTCCGAGTGCTTTTAAATCAAATATCCTCGCCATGTGATTTGAATTTTCCAACTTTACTGTCTGTGGCCCCCCGCATACCCCTATACCAAAAGCTACCCATATATGCGGCAAACCTCACTCTATCAGCCTATCAGTTTTGAAGTAAATCGGGGATATAGCGTGTTAGCCTGCAGAGCATTTTAAAAAAAGGTTAACGAGTCATGCGGACGGACATACGGAAGGACAACGGACAACAGAATTTGGGACTATTATGTGCCTCATGAACATTCGTTCATGCGACAACATCAATGCATATGCAATAATGCAGCCAAAAGCTACAACATGATATTGGCGGCACTTCACTGAAGTTCACTCTATCATCCTATCAATTTGAAGTAATCGGGGATAAGCGTTTAGCCTGCAGAGCATTTTTTTTTTAAAAAAAAAGATAACCGAGTCATACGAACGGCATACGGACGGACGGACACATATAATTTGGACTATTAGTAGATGTGCCTCCATGAACATTCGTTCAGGCTTCAGGCGACACAAAAATGTTGGTAGAGAACGTTTTTATATATAAGTCCCATTGATGCAAATGAGGTATTGCCATTTCTTCCGTCAAGCGCTACTGTAACAACGTCATATAGCGCAATGACGGAATCATTGTAATACATCATTTGCATCATGGGACTTCTATATGAAACGTCTACCAAAATGTTCGGACGCAAATCGAAAGCTTTCATTCTCATTGCCTAAACATACATACTCGTTACGTCAGAAAATGTTCCATCGTTGGTATGGCATACTTACTCAAAATCCATCATATGCCCGAGGGCCTAATTCGACGTCCTTGGCTGCTTCTTCTATCCATTTTCAACAAAATGTCCCGAAAATTGCCCAAAACTTGACACAAAACGGTGTTCTTCAACAGAAATTCGGACGAATTACTGTAACGGTAAACTGTCACATTGTGAATGTATCGTATCACTCACACAATCAAAACAACAGCACTCAGCAGTGATTCTAAGAATTACTCGCCTCATTTTCCTCTAATTTGCACAAATTTAACTCCTTTTTTTACCTATTTCTGTACAAACCACTGCTGCCACTCTTGTATCCATATTGAAGACAAATAACTTGAACTAATTCTTGATTTGGGTGAAGTACTTAATGAAATGTTGGACACTTTTTATCTACTTGCGATGAAAACACTGTCGATGGCATAACGTCTCTTTTCCATTGATTTACGTTACAAACAACCCTCGTATGCTAACCGTGGAATTGCACGAGGTAATAGGCGCTTTCAGGGGAGTACGGTGAATATCTGAATCATTCTCAGACTGTGGGCTAGCCATATTTGGTACAGACCGCAACATAATATGCAGTATGAGCAGTTTTGGCGCATTTATCACTCAAATACGGGTTAATGAACGTCTTTTTGAATGAATCACTATTTTGGTTTTCCATTGAAGTGTTGGCTCGGTGAGGCAAGCAATCGAGCTACAAGGCGGTATTACTTAAACTAGCGCAAATTTGTCTACTCAACTCGGAAATGGAGGCATTTTGGCACTTTTACACTCAATTACGTTTAATGACCTCTTTTTTGAATGAATCAATATTTGGTTTCATTGAAGTTTTGGCTCGCGAGCCAACACGGCAAACAAGGCGGTAATTACTTAAATTAGCGGAAATGTGTCTACCCTCAAAGCGCGAAGCGTTGTAGGATTCTTTCACGAATCAAAAACTTTACAACCTACATTCTTTCTTGTTCACTTAAAGGTGCATTTTGTGATTTCAGCACCTTCTGTTTTATTCATTGATCACTAGATTATTCCTTGAGAAAAGCTTAATTCCCAAACTTTAGCTAATCCCGTCTTTTTGCGGTTTTGTGTTTTCTTTTCCCACTGTCCCCATCGGCTACTATAGGCTACTGTGCTGTAATTTCTGCCGTTTTATGGATAGAAAATACAAAAGCACTTCTACAGAAGTGACTAATTTGCACGTAAGATATTGGGCCCAACCGTGCATACTAAGGCTAACGGTTCAGAGAATATAAAAATCTCAAAATTTTTTAGGCAAGTCGGAGGGACTAGACTGTGGATCACGAAATGCTCCAGCCCTTTAATTCATTATAGTGATCATAAGTAACATTATAACCCTTGTGCTGGTCTATATCATTATCATTATGAATAACACACAATGTTGAGTAGGTCAACAAGGGTATAAAGCACTTATCCCCAAAGGCTAATGCTTTGAGGAAATCACAACAAGCAATATTGTAGAAATCAGCCCTTCAATTTCTGTGTCATGCACATCAATTACACAATTAACCGGCTCAGTCTGCCTGGCCAATCTTAAAAAGATTGTCATGTCAAGGCACATTATTCAGGTGTAAAGAACGGCAAACACCACTTTTGTTACTTTTTTAAAAATAGAGAAATGGTTGCAAAGACAGTACTAACTACGTCCAGCACAATGGACGGCTTTGATCTCGGCTTCCTCTTATCTATTGTTATAACTCAATTGAAGCATTTCAACCAATCATACTAATTTTATATAAATGACTGTCAGGGTCAAGGGAATCCACCACTCAGAAGCACGGATGGTACCTGCTTTAAAAACAAGAGGTCGAGATTCAAAATGCCCCAAGGCCCACTGTGTTGTATTCTTTCCATTACAGACAGAAAATACAACTTACAAATTTCTTCAAAAGCAGAACAAATTTGCATGTGAATTAGCACACAAACTATACTTGGACCCATGGTTGATGGTATGAAAATCTCAACTTTTTTTTTTACTCAAGTCGGAAAGACAAGGCTGTGGATCATGCATGGCCCCTTAAGGCAAATGTCACATATATCAGTGCAAGGTCAATCTTGACTTTCCAATTTATTTACTGAAGTCATGGTAATACTCATCATATGCTTCTATTTTCACAGAAGATGCTGACTTTAATATTGCCAGGCAAACAGGCTTTACCAGTTCAGGTTGGAAACATGTGACCACTTGAGGACACTTACTGTGCTATGCTGGTCTACACTGCATTGTTAAAAGAGAGAATAATTCATAATTATGCAAAGTATTGAGAAAGTATGATAAAATGGTGAGATACTTTCAATAAGAACAGGTCATATTCACATGCATGAGGTGGGCTTAAGAGGCGGCCTTCTTGCAGACTCATTATCTGGCATGCGTACGCTTGCCCTAAGAATTTTAACTGAAGACCTTCAGGCTCACATACCTTCGTTATGTCAACATACCAAGACGTGGGTGTAACATCATGTAGTATAGGCAGCAGCAAATATTTATTTGGCTTGCAATCTTCAAAATCACCCATGACCAACAATCATAACAACAGAAGGTGATGTTAAAAAAATCTTATACGATTTGTACGGGGACTCTTCACGAATTCTAACTTCCAAATGCATGCCATGCTAATGCTTTGCTCTTTTGAGGTCATCCTTTGAACTCATATATTTGGAAATCATGTACATGCCTGATAGTACCTCCATATCATTACCCTAGTGGTTTAGGATTGCAAATCGATTTTTGGGACATTTTAGGAAAATTCAATTTTTTTTAAGAGTGGTCCGACCAAGTCAATTTTGGTTTACTCATAATCTGCAGTAAAATATGTTTGCAACTGATTTGACTTACTATTTTGTGTGAATTTTGTGGCAATTCCTGAGGAAAATCCTTTCATCAAACAATTTATTAAGAACATAAAAAATCCTGGGTATTCCATCCATTAACAAATCAAGTACACCCATCACCATCATGGATTTCTTTTCCTTTTTGGTGTATTGAAAGATCTTCATGAGAACTAAAATCCTGACTGAAATTTTGAGCTCTGTAACTCTTTTTGTTTTCACACTCTACATCATTTTAAATTTGAAGGGGGGGTCACCTCACAAACAAGTACTGGTTTGAAATTCAAATATTAGGATGCCCCTAAGTACAGAACTACAACCCCTCAGATCCTTCAAACTGGCATTCTTGAATTAACCTATTGCTGCATGATTGCAAATTGTGAACAGAACAAATGCAACCTTGCCCCAAATTTAAAATAACCGGGGGTCAAAAAGGCCCAAAAAACCACTCAGACCCTACTTTGGGGCCCATACTTCAAAAAGTAAAAGTTATATACCTTCCAAATTTGGGCTGTGACAGCTTATCTTGAATACTACCCTTGTGTCCAATCTTAATACTTAATTTTTCACAGCTTTATTGGAAGAGATATAGCTGTCACAAAAAGCAAACAAAAACTTGACCCCCCTATAAAATCAATGTCAGCATTTTGCAACCAATTAGGCTTGAAAATTGTTTCAAGGGTTATAGAGGATAATTGAAGAGAAAAGATGCCTAACTGCGAACTGCGTGTCAGTTTGCGCTGCCACTTACGCACTTGCAGTCAGAGCGTAGGAGTTCTTTCTTAGGTGCGCGCATGCATGCGCAGTTCACCGCGATAATGTTTGCGTTTTTTAGTTGTTAGTTTTTGCCACTTTTTTGTTATGTACATCCATGGGCATCCCGAATCATTTCATAGATGTGGGGGTGCGGGTACGTTTCGGTAGGGGTATATAATGCCCCTGAAATACTACCAGTCGCAATGAGCGTAGCGATTTTTTTTTAATGACATCACTTTTCCGTCGCTTATTGGAAAAGCGACTGCCGATATCTAATCGATGAGTCGCTAGCATACCCAAGCCAGGCTTGACCAAGCCCCCGCCGCCAAGTTGACTTGAATTCAACTCAAGCGCTCAGACGCTCCAAGCGACATTGACGCTGGAAGCGATGACAAAACGCTATACAAGCGTTTTTCCACTAGCGATTTAAGTCGCACGCTGCGACATCAAGTACTATCATGGGCATAAGGGTCACCGATTGCATAAACCGCCCCTGTACCGACATTAAAACGAATAACGACGCAAACATGTTAGATGGTGTGTCGGAGAGTGGTGGTCTTTGTACGTTCATAATGGTCTCTTTATGATGCAGGTTCCCGAAAAAGGGTGAAACAGCTAGAACGTCTGTTGCCTATTTGCCTCTAGGCCCTTGAAACTCGTTATAGTTTCTCGTCCCCCGCGCCCGCGTTACGATTTTTTGGGCCGCGTTAGCGGCCGAAAACCTGAAAATACTTCATTATTTTTACAAATTCTGGTCCAAGCTCACTTTCCAGTCGATATTGGATTTTGTGGTAGGAAACCTGCCCAGAGTCTCGGGAATGAGTCTAAAAATAGACCTAATAATTGTGCGTATTTCGTCAATCCCCTGTAGGTTAATTTCACTTTTAAAATTGCATGCATCCAAAATGAATAATGAATAATGAAATAGTTCCCTCATTAATGGGCTGAAAAAAATGTGACAGAAACTCAGAATTGATTTCAGGGCCTTATACACGAACAAAGAACTTAGAAGTGAGAGACAAAGACACACTAAGAAAAGAAATGCTGTAAGATAGAAAGGCAGATCGATAGAAAGAATAAAGAAAAACAGCAGACAGAGACAGGCAGATGGACAAGAAAGAAAAACCAAGAAAACTTACAGAATAAAAATACCCCCATTTTTACTTTTGCGCCCCATATGTGCAAATACTAATAGAGCTTTTTCCAGTGGTTCTTGTGAACCCATTTGAACATATCTATTTTGGTTGATGAGTTACAGCATTTTGTGCATATTAATTAGCTCATTTGTACAAAAAAAATATCTTTGCAACGTGAACCCTGGGCCAATATTCTGTCACATATTCATCTCGACATCATCCGCAACTTTTGCAGACATCACCTATCCAAGTTTTATCGATTTTGAGATATAGCATTTTTGTCATATTCATTAGAAACGCTACCTCCGCCATTTTGAATGTTATGAATTCTGATATTAATTCTGTGTAACACCCTGTATAACTGACCAAAGACGATCTCATTCAGACCTTTCAGCAGTAGCGCACCAATCTGTAGACAGTAGGCTCAAAGTTTTTAGTTTTTCACCTCTATTGACCCTACGAGAGTCAAAGGTTAAACTGTGTACACCCCTGGTGAATCTTGGGTCATTGTTCTTCTGACTAATTGTTTGTCGAATATCGGCCCATCCTTTGCAGGTGCGAAAAAAAGCGATGGTATTGAGATTATAAGGAGAAGAAGACTAAATCGCACAAGCAGAATACATGCTC
>JAMKCH010026686.1:0-72136 GCA_023653785.1 Ophioderma brevispina
TCCCCCTGTGACCTAAGCCACTCTGCGCTCGGTGCGATGGTCATTGGGAAAACGAAGTCCGTCTCGAATGTACTTCATGGACCAGCGTAGGTTTACGGCCTGACGTCAGCGTTTGTTTGATCCGCACTGGAAGACATTAGGGCTTTGAGAAGCAAATTTATTCCGTTGGATTTGACATGAAAGAGGTAAAAAAATCTGTGATTAGGTGAAATATTCGAACTCAGGATAGTCCCAGGTCTTTATAGAATTCCCGTTTCGAGGGCCAAATGCCTCAAATAGACCCTGGGAATGGGGTATAACTTGCGATAAAAAAAATTCCTCGCATCCTATTCATTTGTACGGTACTGAAAATATACTCAAGCATTTTTGAATACACTTTTCCCAGACCGCTCGCGCTGTCGCGCGTCGATGTCGGTTTTGACCTGAACGGACTAGCTTAGCTCGTGCTCAGCTGGCATGACTGGGCCCGTATGCAGTTTGGTACATGATCACGCTCCAATATCAAAGTCATTTTCAAACCCACTATCAGCTTTTTTCTTTCTTCTTCCTCAATCTCATCTGCATCAAATCCCCAATTTTGCAATCAGAATCCTGAATCTTCTTTATTACCAAAATCACGCGATCCCAACTCCCTTGTTTTTTCGACGGGCGGCCGCCATTTAGACTGAGGACTGCTCAAAATCATGGGTGACGGGGGTTTCCGATCGTGCGATCAATTTAACCGAAAGCCTATTTTCAATGCACTACGGCGTCCGGTAAGTACGTAATGCCTTTTTTCTAAAATTGAAAAATAAATTGAAAACCCGTGTTTGAAAATTTCAAGACTGGAATAATAGCGAAAGGCATTGTGGGAAAATGGATTCGCCCTAGAGATTGCGTGTTAAACTTTTCCTCCGTGACGGAGAGTAACCGAAGTACCGGACCAAAACGTTTCATTTTTCTCCGCTAGGTTCTGTAGGTTCAGACCCCATTACGATACATAGTTAAAACAAAACATAGTAACGGACCCTCTGATCCAAACTTTCCATAGAACCCTCCTTTTGTTTTCCCGAGATATTTGAGATTTAGTTTCAATTACACACATTTTCTATGAGGGACTGATAACGTTAGTATCTAACGTTAATCTCTCGCGCAGTGCCAATTTAGATAATAACTTCCGCAGTCTGTGACACATTAGACTACACACTTTCCGGACCGCCGTATTCATTCACAAAACGGGGAAGACCTGAGCTATTTTTAGTAACTAAACGATTGACCAATTCACACGATAAACAATGATCTAAAACTGATGCTGATTGGAGCTCCTGCCTGCAGCCCGATGAAACATGCTTCATGAGTTCCTGTGAGGCTGTTGGCAAATCGACGAGCGAGCCAGGGAAGCGATGACACATTTATGCAAGCAAGGTGAAGGAAGTGTTATTAGTACGTGTCAATTGTTTTACAGGAAGTTTAACGCCACCCTTTATATTTCGTCTCCACCTTTATACAAGTCCACCCTTTTAGTGAAAATGTCAGCCCCCACCCTTTTGCCGTTTTCAAGATTTTGAAAACCACCTCCACGCAATATAATGAGTGGACTGCCCACTATGACAACTTGGGTGAGTAATTTTCTCGAGTTGTATTGTGAATTCAGTAATTTGCTGCTACAACAAAACGTTTTTAGTACACTCTTTCCTGCAAACCTGAAAAGAGCGGTCCATAACGAAAACGTCATTCCAGATTAAAGAATGCGTCTGATTTGCTCGTATATTTGGGTTGCTTTGCGAACTATGTGAGTCTGTGTGCCTGTCATGTCATGCTGGGGGGGGGGGGGGTGGGGGGTGTTCTGCGAAGCATAAGTCCACATTATGTCTTTAACATGTTTTCATTAACGGATGTTGAGTTCTGCAAATACATAGTAATACTTTGCCTGTTAGCCTGGTGTTTACAGGCCAATTCAAAGAGCCAACTTATCACACTGCAGGATACGAACAAAATATCACAAGTCAATTCAGAATTTCGAGTTGAATATATAATGTTCCTTATATAATATATTACCTTTTTAGAGGAGTTTAATACTCCAAATTTTCTCGAAAACAGTAGAAATTCTAATTTTAAAACAATCGGAAGCAACCTTTCTCCGGCACGACTTGCTGGAAACCGGCCTGAATAACTGTGACCTTTGATCCGGAAGGTCACCTACCGGTACCCTGTACCAACTGAAGCCCGAGCCTGTAATATACGAAACGGCCGTAACCAATGTGCTTGATATTCACTGAGGCCGTTATGTTTGTTATTTTCGAACGAGGGGCTAGGGACACAGGTGCTTACTGGAGAAAACAAGAGAAAATTAACATTGTTGATAAACAAACGAACACGTGGTGACCCGTGTGGACGTATGCATGGACCTCTTGTGCCTTGTCGATTATTGCTTCCTCATGCATTGGAACGCTGAAAGTGATTGTAGTCGCAGTTGTGCAAAATTTGGATTTTTATTTCTTTTGAGTTGTTTCACATATGTCAGCGCATTGTATATGGTGTCAAATTGTGAGTGATAGTGAAAGCAGGGATTATTCGCTCTTTGGAGGGATTTGAGATCGACGAAGTTGAGGTAGGTGACAGGCAAAAGATTTCTTACGTTTGTATTTGCCGAACTCCACCTCCGTTAATGACAACATGTTAAAGAACTAATGTGGAGTTATGCTTAGCAGAACTATGTCATGCTGTAGAGTGATAATCTTGACTCACTGTCCTGATGATCATGGAATAGATAGTCGACGTTTTTAGGCTGCTGGCTATAATAGGACTATTCTCGTCATGACGAGTTGGTGTAGTTGAAAGTGCCATTTAAGTCAAGATAACAGACGTATCTGCTCTAACTTTACAGCTGCAAAGTGGCTTAAATAATTCATTATTTGCAATAAATGTTATATTGTAGGCTTCTTGAGGCTTCTGCATCATGTGATAACCACTTTCCAGATTTAAAATTCACATTATGAAATTTTCAGGGGAAACTTAACCTTGTTGTGTCTAAGGGTCACAAATTTGCCACCTGTGTACATGTTTGACATGAAACTTTTTTGGGACACAACGTGCCATCGGATAAAAATTGGTAAGAACGACTCTAGAGAGGTATCGATATGTCAAAAGAAAATTATTTTTTCTTTTTATTTAGGGGAAATATACATCTCAAAACTTCTCAAACCTTAAAGGCATTGGAACTCCACAGAACAGTTGTAACGTATGGCACCAAAGATTATGTCCAAAAATTTTAAAAACGATCCAAAGTTACAATTATGGAACGATGACTGTCACTGCCTGATGATCTGGGGGAAGCATGATGAAGTATGTAAGTTTGGGGTTGTAGCCTTTTGATTAAGATAGTCGTATCTATAATCATGACAATCAAATGGCATTGTTAAACTTGAATTTTAACCTAACCCGTCCGAGAGAATGTCAATTTGACAATCAATGAGATTGAAATCATTCAAAATTTCCAGGGTCGCCAATAATAAGCGATTTCGATAATTCAGGCACTGCTGCGCTACAATATGGCAAAAACAATGTGATATCCCGATAAACAGATCGAATTCTGTGTCAGGGGGATTAAACCCACTCCACAGAGGAAACTTGTATTGGATTCTTTTTCAGCGTTCCCTATACACAAAATTACATACCTGAGTTTACCACGCTTATTTAGATCACTTCTATTAATCCAACTGAACGCAACATCCAAAGATCAGGTAGACGTGATTGTTAAAATCCAAAACGAACTTCAACTAAAAATAACAAGTTCCGATTTAAAAATTGAAAAAATTTCATGTTTCATAAAGCGGAACGTCACTGTTTGTTTTTACACGTGGTGCATAAATGGAACTTCTTTTGATATGCGGGTCAGAGTGCTGTTACGGCAAAGAGATATTGTTGCGCACGTACAATATATAAAATTTGTGCAATATAAAAGTGTTAGGATCACTAAAAACGGTTGAAATGTGCAAACTGGAGAAGCAACCTTCATTTTCGTTCTGGTTTTATTCGAAATGAGAGTTAAATAACAAAATAAGTAAGAAAATTTTCCGATTCTGGTAGAGTTGGAGAAAGCAGTTATTTTTTCTGGAGGTCATTGATTTCCACGGGGTTAGTTAGTATCGCAATCCAGGGAGAAAACTTCTTAGTCTCCTTCGTGTCGTTTAAAAAACAATTTGTAAAAACCAACCGTGTTTACAACAAAGATGAAATATATTGATAACAAATTGATTAAACTTTCAAAACTGGGTTCAGTGATTTTCACATTATTTGATAGCTTTAATGCCTACGTATACATGTGTTGCCCTATATTCTATCTCTTTGTTTTTTAGTTGTAAATTAGTTGAGGGCCTACAGTCTACATGTGCATCTTTTCACGAAAGTTAGAAATACATTCAGTTAAACTGGTTTTTTGGCATTCAATACAATAGAGAACAATATATTAGCTATTTTTGTCAATTACCAAAATTGAAAATGTTCTTAACTACTTCCTCGTTGAAATAATTTAATTGAATAAGCCGACGGTGTTATAATAGGCTAACATTAAGATTCTATTCTTAAACGGTGTTCCTAGTGTTCAAATAGTACCATGTCGTCTCTGGGTCAATTTTACGTCACTTCATCGTATTTATACATATGGGTCTGACAACAAATGCTGACTCATTGAAGTGTTTCTAATTTTCCTTTAATTGAAGTTTAAGGGTGTCTCTTGAAATTGGTATGTGTGTATCAATAATTGAAATATAAGCATTTCCCTTAGTAGGCGTGATTGAAAATGAATGACTCATTTGAGAAGGTTTTTGGAGATCGATGAACTTTGAAATTCATGACACATAAATAATTAAAACACGTATGTAGCCGTTTCCTATGGGCGTTCGCGTGAGTCTGTGATAGACAGACTCACGCTCGGGGGGAGTATAGATTAAATATCCCGATTGCATAGTGTTCGCATTTAGAAAAGAAAAGTTACTGCACAACTTGGGATGTTCTCAGAAAAATGGGCTGTAAAGACCCTAAAAATTGCATGCAAGGCTTGAATTTTACATGCACAGAGCCATGTTACATGCATTGTGATGTAAACCCTCTAAATCGAACACTGGATTGACCTCGGTCCCATCCAAATCCTTGAATTTGATGTGCTGAGGATGGGTCATGGAGCCTGAGACTTGGGATAGAACAACAATAGTGCCTGTAATTATCGAATCAGTACTTGGATTCTCATTGACTCTCTGAAGTCAAAAACTATGATTTTACATGAAAGATGCTCAGGATTCTCGGACGTTCCTTCCCGCGAAAAACACACCCCATTGACTTCTGGTGGATTCTCGGCCCGACTTCCCCCAGGAGAAGTGAAACGCCAAATGATTCTCATCGTTGAACTTTGAGACGTTTTCCTGAAGTAGAGTTGAAATCCAATGATTCACATGACTTTGAGACATCCACGCATGTAAATATGAATTTACGTCTCCATCATCAATCAATCATTGATTTTCCATAATACACAATACATAGATGATAAAGTAAAAACATTCCTATTACCTAACAGAAAATTGCAATAGGAGGATACATGCAAGTCCAAAAAGGTCAATAAGGGCCGGAACACGGACATGTCCCTGAAAAAACACAGAAAAGTTTCAAAATCATAAATCACAGTTACAAAAGAAAAATCATACAGAAGGATAAAACAAGCAAAGGAGCGTGCTCGTGACAAATAATTATAGTAGGAAAAAACGTTCATTATATTTTGCACGAGAGAAATGTTGCTTCAGTTGAAAATGGAAATGTTGTACGGATCTTAGAAGTGTTTATTTTATTTTCTAACAAATTCCAAAGAAGCGTTGTATCCCATGATGCCACACTATTACCCGAAGTACCACAGGGTTTTCCCCCACTGTGGGCTTTATTCGGGCCCTCCAAATTTAGAAGATGTGTAGTCATGTGTCAAGTAGAGCGGACATTCCGGTCAATGATTCTCATTGATTTTCGGACCGTTTGCTGGCAGAAGATGTTGGAAATCAAATGATTCTCATTGATTCTCAGCCGTTATACCGGCAGAACAACCATGATTCTGGTTGACTTTCTGACGTTTTGCCGGCAGAACACCCAATTATTTCTGTTGACCTGCGGCCGTGAACGACTTTCGCCAGTTATCCCTCTACAGGGAAAACGTCAGAGGGTCAATGAAAGTCAACAAATGACTCCGATTGACTCTTGTAAGTCAAACGACACGAATGGATTGATTCTCATTGACTCTCAGACGTTATTGGGGGGAAAGACCCGGGTGATGACGTATTAGGGTTAATTAAATGCATTTGTTTCAAAATAATACCCATGGATAGATGATACTTGAAATTAGAATTATGTCTTTCTCTCTCTCTCTCTCTCCTCTCTGTCAAACTGTTGAAATTCTAGTATTACCAACCCTAAATGCCATGTTTACCTTTTTTTTCCTCCCATCATATGAGAAAAGGCCCATGCACAAGCTGATCAGCTGCACAGGCAATACATTTTCAAAACCAGATGTGGAAAAATGCATGCGTAAAAAATGCACCGTGTAAATTTTGTCCTTTTTTTAAAGCTAACTTTAATGGATGGAAGAAAATGCTGTAAATTCAAAAGTACCGTAATAATAATATACAAACCACAATTTCACAGATTGAATCTGTTCTATACTGTGTATGACTCTCTGTAAAAGGTTATGTCCCAGATTCTGGCAAAAAGTAAACAAACAGTCTGCAAAGCAAGCGGTACATAGGAATTGTGGCACATACATGTAAGGTAGTGTGTCTGTGTATCTGTCTGCTTGGTAAAAATATTAACCCTAAACTTGAACACTGTTTCCACATTTTAATGCAAGGGTTTTCAATTATTTTAGCTGAAGGGCCATAGAATGCCGAACATATTGGAAAGTTCCCTACTTGAGGGGCTAAATACACCTGAATTTCTTATGTTTTCCTTTATATTTTAGAGCAAGTCGAGGGCCAAAAAATCAATTGTTGGTGGGCCGAATTTGGCTCGCGGGCCGCCTATTGAGAACCCCTGTTTTAATGCCACCTTGGGTAGTGCTCCACAAGTTACCCCTCTCAAGAGTGGGTCAAAGTCATCTACATTTGTAGAGGTCAATTTCCCCTAAAATGGTCAGAAAAACATGATGTTGATAAATTTTCATGACAGTGGGCCTTGGGTAGTGTCCCATATGTTGGTGACCTCCTGTGACCTTGGTGACCTCATGTGACTTTACTCCCATTCACAGGCATGACGGCAGATGACACATGTTCGGTGAATGCTGTATGTTTTTATCAACCAAGGTAAATAAGGCTCTGCTATTAATTGCATATTTTTATTTTTAAAAATTCCAGACTCCCACCGGTCTGATCAGTGATCAATTTGATGAAGCTGCACCCACCAAGATCCAGTTCCCGCTGAGACCCAGACACCGAGTACTGACTAATATAACAACTTGCAGAAACTCTGTACAGGGAAGATATCTACTTGTAGATGAAAAAGGTAGGTCAAGTCTTGTTGGCTTTCTTTTGCATGCTGCTATTGTTGTTGCAGGTAGACAGCTGTAGCTGGCTGGAAAGACCTCTTTAACCCTAACCCCACAAAGACACTTTCCCAAGGGGACCACTGAATCTCACAAAACCATACAGCGAAGGATATCTATCACATATAAATCACTGAATCTCACAAAATCACACATTTCATTCTTGACTAGGAAATCACTGAATCTCACAATAGCTCACAGTATAGAATTAATTTAAATCACTGAATCTCACAAAATCACACTGGTGTCCATGCATCGTAAACCACGGAATCTCACAAAATCTCACAAATAGCTTAGTGCAGAGTGTTTAATCACTGAATCTCACAAAGTCTGACAATATGTACCACTGGTGTGGTTTTGTGAGATTTTGTGGGGATAGGGTTAAACATCAATTACTGTTAAACTCCAATTGTGCTAACCCCTGTGTTATGTTTGTGTCGCCCACCTTAAGGCAAGAAACATAGGGATCACTTTGTCCACTGTTGTTGTCTGTTGTTGTCTGTTGCCGTGAAAAAGGGTTAACATTTGCCTGTAATATCCACATACTTTGATGGATTTAAACTAAACTTGGGTCATAGGTGCAACATGGCATCCCCCATTTGTTGATGAGGTCAAAGGTCACATACCAAGGTCAAAGGTCACATACCAAGGTCAAAGGTCATGTGAGGTCAAGTTGTAAAATAGGCTGAAAATGTAAAATTGACTTCAATTGAAAAGTTGAAGTTGAATTAGAACCAACCTTGGTTTATGGAGTTTACATGCAAATCCTCATTTGTTTATGAGGTCAAAGGTCACATATCATGGGCAAAGGTTATGTGAGGCCTATCATTCACAAGCAAAATATTTTAATATTTTGGAGGTCAATTTCCCATAGGAGTGGGAAAACAACTATAGAATATACTATTGGCATAATTTTATCTTTGTGAATATTATGGTATATAGAGATCTATATGATTTTATGTCATCATTTTTTAAGGTTATTTGTCCCTGCTGGAAGTTCAGAAAGGGAAAGTGAAATGAGCAGCATAATAGATTGCCAGTTGCTTGTCCTGATGTGTATTTGTGCCAAAAATGTTAATAACCCCCTGAGGTCTACATGTACCGGCCAATTTTATTGGTTATACATTGGTTTATGTGATATATTTAGCCAATCAGAGTTATGGTTAGAAATCCTCAAAGGTTTGTGCATATGGAAGGTCTATTTTGATTGGTTACTTTGAGATTATATCATATTATATCATGTAATGAGCCAATCAGAGATACTGTAAGAAAGGTGGTAGACCTCAGGGGGTTAGCCCTCCTGTTTTCAGTCGTCATAGGGCTATACATTGATGAATTCACTTAGGAGTGGAGCTTTGGAACTACATGTACTTCCCTAATTACATGTGGGGTCAAATGTCATCTAGGGTCATGTGGGGTCAGCAGGGACTTAAATACGTGGCGTGTAATTCCGAGTTCTGCTTACAGCTGGTTTCGCGAAATCTATAACATGGGTACCAGTAAGGCCTGCGATTTGTGTATCCTAATAAACTTGTAAAATTGATAATTTCTTCACCTTTAATGATTTTGTAGGCTATGTGTGCAAACGACAGAGCGTCTTAGCCAGCGGATGTTGTGACAAAGAGGCAGAAGGTTCAAAGCAACATACGTGTGACGGTTGCCTTAGTAACAGTTGCTGTAGTACTTATGAACACTGTGTGTCTTGTTGCCTACAGCCCGATAAGGTGAGTTTCCAGAGATTGATATCAAATAGATTAGTATTACATAATTTTAAACAATTCTATATTTGTCATTTTAAAAGTTCTTTATATGTCTTTAAAATAATGGAGGGTAAAATTAGTCCTGTCTACATGGCAGGACAAAAATGACAACATTTTTTTGTGTCGCCTGCCTTAAGTCAGCAAGACACATAGGGATCACTTTGTCCACTGTTGTTGATGTCTGTTGATGTGAAAAAGGGTTAACATTCGCTTGTAATATCTGATACTTCGATGGATTTAAACCAAACTTGAGTCATAGATGCAACATGGGATCCCTCATTTTTTGTTGAGGTCAAAGGTCCAATAACAAGGTCAAAAGTCATGTTAGGTCAAGTTGTAAGATAGGCTACAAATGTAAAATTGACCTTAAATGAAAAGTTGAAGTTCAATTGGAACCATACTTGAGTTATAGGTGCAACATTGGATCCCCCATTTGTTGATGAGGTCAAAGGTCACATGTCAAGATCAAAGGTCATGTGAGGTCAAGTTGTAAGATAGGCTACAAATGCAAATTGACCTCAATTGAAAAGTTGAAGTTCAATTGGAACCAAACTTGAGTCATAGGTGCAACATTGGATCCCTCATTTGTTGATGAGGTCAAAGGTCATATGAGGCCGCGACAGCAGGCCGATGTCTGAGGACCGATGTATTTTTAAAAACTAATTAACTGAGGCTCAAAATAAAAGAAATGTCTTTTCACATAAAACTGGAACATGTTCTGTGTGGTACTTCTTTGTCTATATTTCAACAGAGCTTGGCATTTCTGAATCTCCTTGTGTGGGTCATAGTTTTAAAGTTAAAAATAGATTTTTGTGTTAAAATCTTAAAATACTTGTGATTTTAATTCATCAATTTAAAAGGGACAAGGTCCCACGTTTTGACCTCGCCTCCCAAAAAGGGTGGTGCTGTTTACGTTTTTTTGGTTTCATGCTGTTGTTTTGATTTGTATATTTTTTCAAAAACAACACAAGCTATCCCAAACAAATTAGTGTCATTTTAAAGCTGTAACTAATTAGTATGCTATATGCCTGCAAGTTTCATTGGGTCTAGCTTATAGTGAGGTACAGATAACTCTATTAAAATTTGGAAGGCCAAGGGGTGGTGCAGGAAGCGGCGCCACAGATGCGGCGCCGCCTATAGAAACTCAATGGGAATGTTTTTTAATTTTGTAAGATTTTTGAGAAATGTTAATTGTTTTTTTCGTCAAATCTGGGTTAATTGCTCAAATTTGGGAAATATGGAAAGCTAAGACACATATCCAGCTCTTAACATTTTATTTATTATTAAACAGTGTGTTGGGTTATATCTAATGGACCTTATGGCCCATTTTGTATCTGATTAAGCACGTTTTCCTATATCCACAAGTAAGATATAGGAAAACGCATACAAACATTGCTGACAACAGCAACACATTTTTGCTGTAACTTTTTAATTACAACGCCTAATCAAGTCAATGGTATACATATTCCTGAAAAGGAAATTGATGAGGAATTCAAAAATGCAGTCTATATTGTGTAGAGGGTAGATCTAAAGTGTTAAATTTCAAAAATGGTTTTTAATTGGAATTGAACAACAGGATTTGTATTTTGGGACATGGAAACACCCTCAACCTTAAAACGCTGTACATTAATAACCCTAACGGACAAACGCGGACCCAGATGCAATGCGGTGCAACGAAAAACTTGGTACCGGTCTGAAAATGTTCTCGTTGCATCTCGCCGGCAAGAACTATTTTTGTCGCGCAATGACTCTCATTGCATCTGGCCGTCTTTACGGAAAATATTCGATGTTCTCGTTCAATCTGGCGTCTTTACGAAAATGACGCGATGTTCCTCGTTGCCTCTGGGCCGTCTTCACGGAGAATGGCGCGATGTTCCCCTCGTTGCACCTGGGACGCATTTCCGGAAAAAATGATGCGATGCTTTTCCCACTGCATTCGGACGGTTTGCCGCAGAAGGCTCAATGCCTTTTCATCAGGCGGGTGCACTGTGTACAAATGCCCCCCCCCCCAATTAAGAAATTTTCGATTTCCATGGTGATAGCGCCACCATTTTCGATAAGCTTCCTGACTAAACCGAGCATGACGTAGCCGTAATAGCGCCCGCAGCTACTTGACGGTAGCGTATAGCGCCACGCACGACGTGGCGACATATGCTACAAATGTTCATGGCAGAGTCAGTGTGCATACGCATACATTATTTATTTGTTTATTTTTAGGATCCCTGTGTCTCATTGCAATCGCAACGCATGTTTCCTCGTTGCTCTGGGACGTCCTTTCCGGAAATGGGCGCGATGTTCCCCTCGTTGCATCTCTGGGCCGTCTTCCGGGAAAAGACGCGATGTTCCTCGTTGCATCTGGGCCGTCTTCCGGGAAATTACGCGATGTTCTTTGTTGCATCTGGGTCGTTACACTTTTACGCTACGTATCCTGTCCGGGAAAACGGCCGAGATGCTGAAACTCAAAATTTGGTTCTCGTTGCATCTGCATCTTCGGGCCCTTAAAAATAAAAATAATTGGCAAACCTCGTTGCATTTGGGCCTTTGGTCGGCAAAACGGACCCGCTCCGGGTTAGGGTTAATTAATACTTTTGAACCCACACTCTGTTAGGTATCGTTCTCTTGCTCCAAATTAATGTGAGTAAAAGAAGATTTGTAATGACACCTGAAAAATTTGCATTGCGGAGAGTGGATAGTTTCATTTGATCACAAAATACATGTTTTCACCCTGTTATTTTCAGTCACCCTATTAATGATATGGCAGCACAATATTTAGATTCCTTTCAGCTTTGGCTTTCCCAATATAGATACTTTTGTTACTTTCAGTGAAGTTTAAGTGAAATTCCGAGTTTGAACATCAATTGATGACAACATGGAATAATAAGATGTAACGCAAAAGGGGGCGAGTTCATGAACACATGACCCTAGTGCTCAGTAAATAGCCTAATTTAGTGCAGAGAATTGTGCAGGTCTTATTAATTTCATCTTGTTATGTGAGTTACCTTGTTTTTTGAGATAGAACTTAAAACTGAGGTAGAGATATCCTGCAAAAAATATCCTCGGAAAAAAATACTCCTCAACCCGTTACAAATAAAGCTTGACCAGGTAAATTACATTTGCAGTTTTCAAGCGATTCAATCCGCAATTAAATTAATATTACCCATTGTCTGATTATGAAAAAAGTGACTTTTGCTAACCTTCAATTGCAGGAGATTGTACTGCATGGATTGCTAGGCAAAGCCAGCAATACATTTAAACTTCTTTTCCGGTCCAGTAGCAGATCACTTTGAGCTGTGCCTTACAAGTGTAGAACGTCCTCTGAGGTAAGAATGTTACACTTTAGAATTTAATTTTGAATTGATTTTGGGGATGGTGGTGTTGAAAACCGTTGTTTCCATAACCTGACTGTTTTTGGAAACACCATGAATTCACCAGTGGTGGTGAATGCGAAATTGATCAAGAGCAAGACCTTGTAATATACACAAAGTGTGGTCAGAGTTGGAATCTCTGAAATATTTTGACGAATTAGATGTGTATATGGAAAGTAGACAAGAAGACAAAAAGGCCAAGGCTTAGACAGTTCCATCTCTATCCAGGGCATCTCCTCCCGCGTCTTCGACCGGTGAAGATTCTACCTAATTAACTCAACCATGACTACTTCAAGACCAATCAAGTTCTACCTTTGATACTAGTATCCATGCGATATTTACTTCCGTGGCTGCCAAGGCTATCTAACAGTTTATAGGGCAGGTTCGTCCAGCCACTCCAGCTTCTAATGAAGATAAAGGGCCATGGATTGATGTGCATCCGAGTGGATTAAGTGATTTCTTATGACTGGCTGGTCAATCCAATCCTTCCATTCATGAAGAATTGGAAGATTATCAACGGTTGAGTAGTCCAACGGTGCCGTCGCCCTACAAGTTGAAAGTAATCCAGTCACGGCCTATTGAAGGTTTTTCTACACTTGAGTAATCCAGCTGTGACTCAGTGTCTTCAATTGAAAGAAATTCTGCCTCAGTCCAGTGAAGATTTACTATACCCCGTGGGGTGAAAGATAAACAGTCACGATCTACGGGCACCCATGGTGTTTCAGTTGATATGTATTATAAAGGACTGAAGACGGCACCCGTGGCAACAGCCAGTGGAGCTCATCAGCCATTGTTAAGACCTTTTGGTGATGATAAAGAAATGGATAATGGTACTGATAGTACCCGTAAGTTTGGCGGCTTCATGTGAAGATGATTTAGAAGTTATTCACTCTGTGGACAAGACTCAATCCATTATTGCGGAGGCTGCCGATGTTACAGTGGTTACCGTTAATATACCGACGGGTATTGAGATAGAATTCCTGAGAGTGATGATAGTTCTATAGTCAGTTCTACACCTTCTGACGGCCGTGCTTCACGCCCCGTGGATAAGACTCAATCCGTTATTGCCGGGGCCGCCGATGTTACCGATGTTACCGTTAATATACCGGCGGGTTATGAGATAGATATAGAGGAGGATGAGACTTTGTATGGCGATAGTGGAGTTAGATATTCTTTCTTCGAGGGATAGAGCTTCTCCTCCGCGGCCCGAAGATAGTTAGAGTTGTCGAAGCGGAGGTGTATTATGAAGAAAGGAAAGTTTTTACTCCTTCATTTTTCAAGAGTACAGTTGTTTCCCTCCGGTCCGTCCGCCTAGTCGATCGTGGGGCCGTCACCATGGTTCTTCAGATGTAAATACCTCAGCCGTTATTCCTTGCAGTCAACCGTCGGGCCGTCGCCAACCTACTTAAAACCGTTCATACTCCGTCTGCCTACCCGTTGAGTCAAGCGTCTAGCCGTTGTCGTGCTTACTGAAAGAGTTCCTCTTCCACTGTACACTCATCTAGTACCAGAAAGGGTAAGGTTCTGTGTGTTGTATCTTCTAGACGCCGCTTGTCTTCCAGTGGTCGCAGTCCAGTGCTTAAGTCTTCCAGTGATAGTCACCATAGACGGCGATCTAGGAAAAAGAGTGTGCATTTAGTTCTTGTTGAACGTAAAAAGTCTTCATCGGAGAGTTATTCCAGTCATCGTAGTCGACGTTCTTCGGACGGAGATAGCTCTAGTTAAGAATACTTTCTCCTCTCCGCCTAAAAAGTCTCACACAAGTAGCAAGAGAAGACATCAAGATTCTCCTAGTCACGATTATAAAAAATCTAGAGGCTCTCCTTCGGATAGTGCTTCACGTCGGGGATCCAAGTTCTTTGATCGGAAGAATTTTTCTGGATTTAGACATAGTGATGACTTATCATCTTACAAGTCCAAAGATCTAGATCTGATTACATTGATAAGAAAGCAGCTACTTCTCTGAATCTAGACGGAAGCGTTCTTCCGGCAACGATGACATTGCCTTTCTTAGTGATTCTTCTAGCAAGAGATCTAAATTGAATGATGTTAGAGATTATTCTAATCTAGACATGAAGATGATGTTGATTTCTCTTAGTCTAGAGTTAAGTATTCGGTAGTTGGTGATATAGAAATGTCTGCTTCCCAGCTTTGAGTCGAAACTTAAGGTGTAGTGATTGACGATAACGTTATGGAACCACCTACTCATGTGTATCCGGAAGTGGTTCATACTTCTTATGATTCTTTATTTATGATTCACCAGAACAATGAGCCTCAGTTCCACGGTGCCAGCTCCTTCTCGTAATACAGTTCCAGTTGAGACTGCTGAGATTACTCGACCAATATTGGCTGATGCTACTCCATTCATTGCACATTCTAGTCAAGATACTTCCAGTCAAGAGCGCACTGGTGAAAGTTGGGTAAAGATTCTGATTTGATTGAGGATACGAAACTGAGTGAGATTTCCCAGATTTATGGAGCTCTTTAGTCTGATGTTGACTCTTTCTTGACGGAGGATTTTGAAGATCTACAGTACCTATCTCCTTATGTTGCGGCGCTTTTCTTGGCGGCTTTTTTGGTACATCGAGGTTTGAAATGTGATTCTTCTATACTTCAAGATACGATCATCCGACATTGGTTTAACTGTTAAACATCACAAGTAACATGCGGTGAAGCATCAGTTTTCTGTTACTGCAGTTTTAAGACTGACTATTGATAAAGTTCAGAAGTCTATATGAACCAATTATCAAAGAAGACTCTCCTTCGTCAGATGGATTCCCTGAGTCTTTCTTTCTCTTCATGTGAGGAAGATTAAGAGTTCTTTTCAGTTCCTTTTTCCCAGTCCATGCAGAGATAAGATAAAGGTCGGAAGAGAGAACTATTCTGTACCGAGACCATGTCCCACCTACTGGTGTTTGAAGGCGGCTCTACTTAAGACATAAGGAACCGTTCATGTAGATTCTTGGAACGTGGCAAGGGTATGAATCTCGCCATTTGGAACAATTGCCCGTGAGGTTTGAGAACTCTTCGATCTAGCCTTATTGTCCTCTAAATC
The DNA here is from genome assembly GCA_023653785.1 of Ophioderma brevispina. Taxonomy (NCBI): domain Eukaryota; kingdom Metazoa; phylum Echinodermata; class Ophiuroidea; order Amphilepidida; family Ophiodermatidae; genus Ophioderma; species Ophioderma brevispina. The sequence goes on from JAMKCH010026686.1 coordinate 15,733, forward strand.
TCTTTAGAAGGGGAATTGTTTGGACGATCCATTTACAAGGCGCCGTTCAGGCTCCTTGTTTCTTTTCTGATGCGTTCTTCTTTACAAGGCAGGCCTTCAGCAGGTTCAGGCGCCTTGGTTTTCTGTTTCTGATGCGTTCTTCTTTCTTCTCTTTCTTCTATCAACATTTTAACATCGTCTATCTTATTCATTGTTTGACGTATTGGGACCAGAATTAATTATACCAAATACCGCTTACCCGTCCCATTTATGTCACATGGCATTGCCCCGTCTGACCTTTGACCTGGCCACAGGCTCAAATATGTAATTTTTTGTTACAAATTATCTTCTTCACAGCATTTAACGGCCGCTATCAACCAAACTGGTTTCAAGTAACACTGACCCGTGCTTCATATCGGTGTTCAGGGATAAGGAGTCAAGGTCATTAAGGGGTCATTCCGATTTAAAGCCAAAATTGTAAAAATCTTCAAACAATCGCTGTCCTTACAAATTACGTAGCGTAGTACGTCATGAGCACATGTACTTGTTTACTAGCCAGGGTCTTCGGTTTGTCCCCAGTTTCAGGATCAAAGGTCATTAAGGGGTCACTATTCCTGTCAAAAACCAAAAATATTCCAAAATTTTCAAAAATTTTTACTCAAAACCCAAACATAATACACTGACCTAACTGCAATATGCTTCCATGTTACCTGGTGTATGCAAGGTATTTTTATTTTTGGAGGTCAAAAGGTCAATTTAAGGTCTTGCCGAGTTTAGGTCATAATTTTTGAGAATTTTTATCTCCAGAACTAACCGAGTAAATTTTTGTTATTTGCATTGGAACAATGCATTCTTTGTTGTGTACAACGAGTGTTTTTTTTTATTAAAGAATCAAAGGTCATTAAGGGGGTCAAAAGGTCATTTTTCCAAAAAATGCTAAAAATAAGACCAAATGGGATTTATCTCAGCTATAGAGGACAGATAAAGCCCCCGTTATTCCTACAGTGATGTAACAGTAATAGTAGAAGAGGTCATGATAGTCTCGACCCAAAGGTCAAAGTTCAAGGTCAAAGGTCAAAAATTACACCAATCTCCTATTGAACCTGAATTGGAGAAGGAATTCCTCGCGATATCGTAAATACATAAAAATTAGAGTTGACCCTATTCGTGACCCGGGGTCACGTTCTAGAGGTGCAAAGGTCAAACAGGCGTCAAATATGTAATTTGTTGTTACAAATTTTATCTTCTTCTACAGCTTTACGCCGATATCAACCAAAAACTGGTTCAGAGGAACAACTTACCTGTTCATATAGGGTGTTCAGGGATAAGAGTCCCAAAGGTCTTAAGGGGGTCATTCGGTTTGAGCAAAATTGTGAAAAATATTCAAAAAAATCCGCTGCTTTACCAAATTACGTAGCAGGAGTGACGCATTAGAGCAATGTGTGTTACTAGCCAGGGTCTTGGGTTGTCCACAGTTCAGGATCAAAGGTCATAAAGAGCTTTCTATGGGACCTATCTTAAACTTTAATCAAAAAAGAAAATATTTCATTTTTTTTATCTCAAAACCCAAATACAAAGTCAGTGACTCTTACCTTGCAGATATGCATTCAGGTTACCTGGTGTATGCAGGTATTTTATTTTGGAGTCAAAGTCATTAAGGTCATTTACGGTTTTAGGTCAATTAATTTCAAAAAATGTTTATCTTCCAGAATAAGCTAGTAGGATTTTTTTATGCATGGAACAAGATTTGTTGTGTTAAACGAGGTTTTTTTTAATACCGGGATCAAAGGTTAATTAAGGGGTCAAAAGGTCAATTGCCCAAAAATGCTAAAAATAAGACCAATTGGATTTATCTCAGCGTATAGAGGACAGATAAAGCGTTAATTATCCTAAAGTGAGACCATTAATAGTAGAAGAGGTCATTGATACTCTCGACCCCAAACATTTAAAACAAGCTCGATTGAACTGAAAATTTGACAGGAATAAGCTTCGTGATTCCTGAAAATACAGAACAATCAGGTTGACCATAGTTCGTGGCCCCAGGGGTCACGTTATCGAGGTGAAAAGTCAAATCCTTGACATGCTTGGATTTAGTTGAAACTCAATAATATTTTAAACGTTCCATCATAACGTGCTTAAACACGTAACAAAAACATTTAATGACTTTGTGACATAGTGGTCAAGTTTACAGTGGTCAAATGTTTACTTAAGGGCACATTAAGGGGGCACCATCATAATTAGACCGCCTTGGTGTTATGTCTCAGGCATGACTAGTGGAGCGTCCTCACGAAGATTTTTTTTACTGTGAAGAAATTCATCACGTTACTGCAGAGATTTTTACTGATTGCTTATCAACTAGCGGCCTAGAAGACCAGAATGCTGTTTGAGGCCTAAATTTCACGGCCAACGTAGTTCTCTTGAATGCACCTTAGAGGAAAGGATCTTTTGGAGGACAGTGGCCTAGCTTAGCTTCTCTAGAAAGAACGTGTTAAAGCTGCAGATAAAGCTGCCAAGAAATCTACCAGTAAGCAGTATAGAGGCTCCTCCAAATATAGACCGTCCTGGTACAGTCCCTATGATTATGGATACCGCAGAAGGTCTTCCGCCTCTTACTACACTCCTACCAACAGAAGAATAGAGGTTTTTTTCGAAGTCGAATGACGACTTTAAAGACAGAATATCCAACTTTAAAGCTCCAGACAGTATCGGAGTTGTTCCCCCTATTCCAGACATAGAGGCGCCAGATGTGGCTTCATATAGGGAAGGAAACTTCTTTTACTCTTATTACATGACACCAGTGCAGGGCACTAATTCTTCCTTCCGGCGTGGCGTTTGATAACCTCAGATCCATGGTTCTCACAGCTTTTCAGAGTTATCATTCTGGAGTTTTAACCATACCCGTCCGTCCGGACGTCCTTACCTGCGGCGATGAACGTCCGGATTTTGTACTACGCCTATGCCGCAAGAGTCCTCAGATACCATCATAGGCTTGATTCTAATGGACGAAGTTAAGTGTTGTTGAAGGAAAATCCATTTTTTCTGATAACAGGCAATGAAGGTTTTTTAATATCAATCTTCTTCGGACTTCAAGAATCATAATCTCGACCAATTATGATCTTACTCTTCTCATCGGTGTATTCTTCCGAGAACTTTGGGTTTGAAACCCTCGCTGGACCCGCATCTAAGAGTGGTATGGCGTAACATTGGACTTTGAAAGTCTATCTCCACATTGCAGTTTTTTCAACTTCAGTTATGGCCTCACTACGATCCTTGGGGATTTTGTACACACACTACGTCGATTACAAGATCACCAAATAGAAGCTAAATATCCTGGAAGGAAGAAACGCATTATTCTTTGTCTACTTCCGTTAGTTGATTGATAGTTGCTCCAGATAGGTCGTGTCTTTAAAAGACATTCAGCCTTTTTTCCATGAAGACAGTAAGGAGATAAGTTTCATTATAGACTTGAGGAATCCAGCCTTCACGACTCCTGTCAGTACAGTACCTTTGACCAGTTAATAGTAAAGCATCTTCTCATTGGTTTCGGTAAAACGGCCAACCTTTTAACGAATCACACGTTAAGTGGTATAGTCTGACGGTTTAGTTAACGAGAGAGCATGCATGATGTCCCACATATTTGGAGTGGGCGTAAGGGTTTTTGTAAAAGTTCTACATAGAACTAAATTTCTGGGAAATCCGAGACGATTGATATTGTGGGTGGTTGCGGCTTTGAGAACCCTATACTGTTTTTAAGTATCCTCATTTGTAATATTTCTGATCCGCATCATTTCCTGCTGCCACATCTCGTTCTGTAGAAAATCTACAGTGCATTATTGATTTTGAATTTTCAGTCGCCAACGCCCGCTGGCGTGAGATGGCGGGGCGTGAAATGGTGGGTAAGCTGTTGTTATCAAATTGGAATACTCGTGAGATGCTCGTTCAAATACCTATTTGGGTATTTTTTGATATGTGGCTTTACTAGAACGATCGTGCGAGAATCTATGTTAAGTATGAGTTGTTGTGGACAATCGCTCCAGAGAGAGATCATCCAAGTGACAGTTTTTACAGAATCAAAAACCGTGAGGATAGCATCTTGACGGCCGAAATATGTAATTTTGAAAACCTATTTTTTCAAGTAAATGTTTTCTACCACGATTTCCCATGAATATTTTGACGTCCCAACTAGGTGGCTGGCGGACTTTGAATCCGGGTGAGAGACGCTTCTATTTTAGATTTGGGAACAATATTTTGCTTGTAATTGTCTGCCCCCGTTTTGACCACGGGCAGTGTTTGACTTCTAATGTTGGTCAACATGTCATAAAGTTTATCCAAGATTTGATTCCAGTAAAAAAACCCCCAACTTGCCTTTTTGGACGGTCAAGGAGTGTCTCAATTCTTCAAGATTTTAGTACAAGTCAAGATCCCTCAACTCAAGTCTGCTGTCTTAGTTCTTATGCTTCAGATTAGCATACTCTATTTCATGTGCCTTCAACTTTGCATGTTGGCTCCACCAAGTGCGTTAATGCTTTATAACAACGGAAAAGAAACAGAAACTTGACTGATGGCCGCTAGCTCCTCAACGCTCCTTCAAACACAAAGCTTGGGCTTTTCAGAAGTATCTGCCTCCATGGCACAGGAACTCATAAACTAGAAGAAATCATCTCTCCATTATCTACGGTAGTACTAGTAGACTCCGATGTTCCTACACCTTGCTGCGAGGGAAAGCATTGGCTACTTTTAGACTTTCAGCTTCTGTAAGAGATGTGGCCAACTACCTTACTTCAATTAGTTTACAACACACTTCGACTATTACTATGTCTCTTGGTTCAGCCATACTACGGACTTCAGTTAAACAAACATCGATTTCAGTTCTGTTTGTAGGAAATTTTGAGTGAACGTCCCACTGGAAGAAGACTTAGTCCATCTTGGGATTTTCCGTTCTCTCGGTTTGTTGTTGACGAACCCTTAGCCGTTGGCGTATGCTTCCCTTCCAAGAGCTTGTTTTTATGGCCAAAAACACAGACATGAACAGTGCATATTCCCTTATGTTGCCCCTCATCCTATAAGTTCTTAATCCAGACTTTCAAGGTTACAGGAGAATTCCGAGACTTACTGGTACCCAGTCAGAGATACTCCCGAACTTCTTACACAACCGTTCTGCCTTCTTTTGAAAAATTGGATCTGTTTCCTGACCTGCCTTTTAACTAAAGCAAACCTCTCAAACCTGCAACAACAACGTTAACACCGCTGGTCACTTCCCTCAGCTCGGACACTGTGAAGTGAAGCCTCGTCACTCTGGTCAGTAACCAATCTGCCTTTTAACCCGCAGGCTCATGAATTAGAATTCAGCAACCTTCCGGGCTTTTCACTTAAGAGTCAACTTTAGTGAAGTATGACGGCTCAGGAGAGGAACGCCGACGACGTTCCAGACGTTTATATGAAAGGCGATCTTACAATAATCAAACCCGTGGCGGCCCAAAACAATCGTTCCAGCAAAGTAGTCATAGTAAAAGGAAGGATGCTCAAGCCATCATATACCATTATGCTCCTAAGGTGAGGAATGCGCCGGTCTAACGTATGTGTCTTGATACGATGTTCTTAATGATTATGCGATCATGTGAAGATGTCTATGCTTGTACATTGTGGCAAAATTATTTCACTCCATAAAATTTCCTAATGGCGAAAAACCCCGCAGCAACTGAGACTACCAGCTCTCGCACTTCCTCCACCTATGACCAGTGTGGCAGTCATGCACTAAGTTGGTCATTTTCGTAATGTTAAAATCAGGGATGAAAGAGAATATCGCACCAGACATATGGTGAGATTACTCTATTTACATACATGTAGACTTACGAATGATCCAACTAGTCAACCCACCCTCATCCAGGCCTTCCCCGCAAGTGGAGACTTGGGGAAGGTACAAACGAGCAAGGATGTCTGGGTGCCAGTGGCCCCCGATAAGGTGGGGCCGTACCGATGCTAGCGTGGGACGGCTACTAGGCATGGGCGCACCACAATTTTTTTTTGGTCCCCCCCCGCCAAACTTTTTTTGGCGAGGGGGACTATAAAAATGCTAGCCGTCCGTGCGTGTGGTGTGCGTCCCCACGATATCTTGACTAAGCAAGTGTTTAAGTCCATCTTCGCAACATAGATGTAACTCAAGTATCGGTGTGGGATCCAAAGTGGGGTCCATGTGGTCTGGGTCAAGGTCAAATGTTGGTCAAAAATAGGGTTCATCATATGGGCAAAAATAGGGCTAACTCGCTATAATAAACGTTGTTAACACGATATCTTTTGATTGGATCAAGTATGGGTGTCCATCGTTGCCCCATAGATGTCCCTCAAGTAGGCTGCGGATGAGTTCGGAGGATGGTCATGTGGCACTTGTCCAAGGTCAAATGGGTCAAATGGCAAAAATGGAGTTAAAGGTTGCTATAAACCTTACTCTTTGTGCAGGATGACGAAACTGTGGGTGGGTGTGGTCAACATTCAGTGCCACAATTATTTAAGGTCATTTGAAGGTCAGCGTGGGGTCATAAAGGTCAATCACAAAATGTGGTAGGGATGAAAATTGGTTGGTGTGGTCAACATTCAGTGCGCAAAATTTTGAAGTTCATTTCAAAGTCATGCAGGGTCATTCAAGGGGTCAAATCCTTGTCCTTGGCCATTTTTGTATGATCATGAATCTAGTGGAATGTGGTCAACATTCCTTGCCAAAAATTTTTGAAGGTCTGTGGGGGTCATTCAAGGTCAAAATCACTAACTGGTGGTATGACATGTGGTGCAGTGGTCAACAGTTTTGCCAGTGCTGAAATTTTGAATTCATGTCAATGGAAGAGCTCAGTGGTTCAAGAACCACTTATTTCCATCACAATCTTCCCCGATATCTTAAAATTGTTGCTTTCTTGTTCTTTAGCTTACTGCACTGGGCGGGGGACCATGTGGGTTCGAGAACCGCCTTGTTAGATGTGGCCATCAGGGTGTCTCCAAGCTTTTTTGAGCACAAAATGCACGAGTTGGATCATTCGTAAGTATACATGTTTCAATAGATAATCTCACAATATTATTCTTGTGAGTAGAAAATTAATGAACTTCAAACTAGTGGGATTATTAGAGGTTTATTAAATGGCTGAATATTTTAGCTGCGCTGTGCATTGGCCAAAAATCAACGCATGTGCGCTCAGTTTGACCGACGATAAACTCAAATAATACATTACTGATCATCGCTAATCTGTGTTTCTCAATCTTTCCGATCTACCCAGAGCGTCAACACGAGAACACCTAACCGCGACCCATCTGCCAAATTTTGCTACGGAGAAAATCCGCCATCGACTACACTCACAGATGAATCTCTTGTCCGCGGCCACATAGCCATGTCATGTCACAGTATTACACTTCCTATGGGCATACTAACAGGTATCCTGTCTTTAAGGTGTCTCTATTATTGTACATATGGGTGGATGTTTTGAAATGTGAGGTTCAGATAAACTCTTGCCAAGGTTCTCTTCCGTTTTGCCACCCCATAAGGTTGGGCAAATTTCCGGAGTTTCCGAACCTGACCATCTAACACACTTTTTTTGCTGTCCATTTTTTTCTGACACACTTCTGAATTCGAAACCTTCACGGATAAAGCACATGTTTTATTCTGTTAAGGTTTCCGAATTCATAGTGTCAGAAAAAAATAGTGTGTCAGGTGTCTCAGTTACGGAAACTCCCCAGATTTCCTTGTATTCATCAAATCCTGCCCATGATTTTCAATTTTCAAGGAGATATAGATGAGTTGGTGCATCAGATGAAGTTGTTGCTTTCATGTGATTTCCAGGATGTATTCTTGTATAATTCACAATACACGTGGGGCCATAGAAAGTAACGTTATTCTCTGCCGCAATAGTTGAACAAAACACTAAAATAAGTTCTAGAAATACTGAAATAGATTTTAAAGAAAACAATTTTCTCAATTGAAATTGTTCAGACCAAACTTTTGCCCACTCCATGCATCATATCTATTCTTCAAATTGTGAATTTTACAAGACATCTGTATTGCTGATCATGGACACAGGTCATGCGCATGTTACCGGATCCTTGAGGGAAATACCTTAAGTATAAACATGTAATATGTGACTGTGCCAGACACCTCTTCACACATTCAGAAATTGATGATGCACAAAAGTTGCATAAGGTGTCCTCCAAATTTATATCATTGTATGCTACCAATCCTTGAAATACATTCCTAATTCCCAAGGAAGATTTATAATATGAAAAACACCAATTTGGTTAGTCTCCAAAAATTATTTACAAAACGATTTTCACAATTCTTCGATCAAAATATGTTCCAGAAATTTGGGATAGAAATCTGAGCACAGTTAGCAACGTTAGAGCCGTGGCACCAACATAACTGCCCCTTGGCATCCCTTCATGAAAGTCTTATCTCGTAAATTACAAAACCTAATGATCACATTTAGCCACAAATGGATTGTGCAATTTGTAATGCAGGGTTCCCTCCAGCATATTTTCAAGAAGATTCATGTGTATGCTGATCAGGGAGTCTAATTTTAGCCCAGTTTAAATCAGGGTTGTCCCTGCCTTTTGGACCTTTTTTCCTTTAAAATCCAACGTGAAAGGTAAATCCTAACGATGAGAAAATTCTCATTCATGATTAATTTTCTCCCCAGTTACACACATTTTTAGAGTAATGTGGAAGGAAAAAGGTCCACTCATGATAGACTAACCCGGCTTTAAACCAGTACTAAAGTTTAGACTCCCTGTCAGAATACCATCCTTAGTGTTTTTGTCCATATATTTTTTAGGAAATGTACAAGGAGACAAGCATAATTACATTATACCTTGCACCTAGTGATTTTAACAGTTTTTTTGGGGAAAGTACATGGTACAGAGAAGGGTATCCGTAAATAATGCCACGGACCAATGCTTGAAACGCCCTCATGCTTTAATTGTATGCGCTAAAATAAATACAATTTAACAATTTTATATCCTTTGACTGTGTGATATTATGGGCTGTAGACTACAGACAGGGCCACAAATTAAATTTCCCGTAAGAAATTAATGTGTGTAACCAAGTTGGAAGGCAGGTGTAGGTTATGCTAGAACTCGTATATTATAATGCCTACCTCCCTATACAAAAAGTTCTGAGCTGTTTTAGTTAGGTCGTATTTATTTCAAGCAAGTATCTTGAAGGTATTTCAAGTATTTTACCTGTAGTACACTCTATATGTAAGTTAACACCAGTAAAATAAATAAATGCTAGTAAAGATCATTCTGGCATCAGGGGCAAAAATGCACAGAAGTTAGCATGGATCAATTTGGTCAATCTTAGTTAACTTTAACTTGGATATATTTTCTATCCTGAACTTTGTTTTCATTTTGAATTCAGAGAAAAAGTATTGCTCTAGCCCTAACCCTCCTGTAAGCATCAAAAAGCCACATCCTGCAACTTTGTAGCTTTTGTAGCCCACAGTAAGTTGTATCTTAAAAAGAATGAGCTATTTGTGGCTTACAGTAAATTAGTCTAGAAAGTACCCTGTGGCTTTTTGTAGCCCTTTGGCATGTCAATATCTACATGTAATATAGATAATAGGTCTATTGCCGTCTTTTTTTACTGTAGCCTTTTGTAGCTTACAGTACATCAGTCTTATAGATACAACTTTTTTAATATATCTTCTCTACTGCCAGCTACAAAAAACCATGTGGCATTTTGTGGGCTACAGTAAATAACTAACATGAAATGGCTATATTTTGTGGCTTTATATGGCCTGCAGTAACGCCTATATAAAAAAAAAAACGAAATAGGAGGTTAGGGCTATTGAAAGTAGATTTATGAATCCTGCCACATGTCAGTAGTTCTAGATCAGGGGTGTCCAACCTGCGGCCCGCGGGCCATTTGGGGCCCGCTAAGAGCTCTCATGTGGCCCACGAGGTACTTCCCAGAAAAACTAAAATGCATTAATAAAAATAACAGTTTTAAAAAAGATGTCATTTGAATTAGTTCAATTTCCTCAATCTGAAACCGAACTTTTTAAACATTGTTGGAAAATTAGTGAAATTTCCTCAAAATGAAGACAATTTTTTTTCAAAATTTGCTAAAAAGGTCAACAAAAATGGAAAATTTGACCAAACAATCTGCATCTCTGGTATTGCTATGGGTCCCTTTTTTGGCAAATATTGGTATAGATATGGGTCCTACTTCATACTCTCGGAGGCCCTCATAACCAAACTTGAGCGCCCTGATTACTTGTTTGCAGGTCCGCAAGATAGTTGTGGATTCAACAAATGCGGCCCCTGCGTCAAAAAGGTTGGACACCCCTGTTCTAGATCACTGACACACTTGGTAAGTGTCAACCTACTTTAGGTCACACACTCACAGATAAGAGGCACACAATCTTGTTTTGAACACTTGCGTATGATGTGGACATTGGGCATTCTCATCAAATCCTTCCTTTGGATAGCTTTTACATAACAGCAAATTAAATTATATCTTTGGTTCTTGAAATGCTTGTTTGATGGAAGTAAAATAACATGACCATGGTCAACATATTTGCTAAGGTTATTACAGTATTATATAATTAGGTAGACATACTTCGGGATAAAAAAATATGATAGCCATGTGTGACCGTCCAACACAAACCGACCGTAAAGTCAGATTTCAAAATTGGAAAGGACTGGGTGCATGCATGGTACTGGATACAGATTCTGTCTGCTTTGAATAGAAGAATCAAACAGGTGTTCTATGCTACAATGCAATCCACAGTCTAGTACAATAACAAGATGCATATAACTATGCCCTGAGGTACACCACAACCAGCTGGCTTCTTTGTACTTTTCTGAACAACAGAATGGAGCAGATGTACGGCGGTCCGGAAGTGTGTAGTCTGTGTCACAGACTGCGAAAGATATTATCTAAATTGGTACTGCGCGAGAGATTAACATTATCAGTCCATCATAGAGAATGTGTGTAAATGAAACTAAATCTCAAATATCTCCAGAAAACGGAGGGGTTCTATGGAAGTTTTGGTATCAGAGGGTCCGTTACTATGTTTTATTTTAAATATGTATCGTAATTGGGTCTGAACCTATAGAACCTAGCGAGAAAATTGAACATTTTTGTCGGGTACTTCGTTACTCGCAGGCACGGAAAAGTTAACACGCAATCTCTACGGGCGAATCCATTTTTCCCACAATACCTTTCGGTATTATTCCAGTCTTGAGAATTTTCAAACACTGGTTTCAACTTTTTTTTCAATTTAGAAACAGGAATTACGTACTTACCGGACCGCCGTAGAGCAGATGATTTGTACCATAATGCAGTCCATGGTTTATGAGCAAGATTCACAGAACTTGCACATTGAATAGACTAATTACGACATTTCTTCTGATTTCTTTGTTCAGAGTCAATAGTAGTCTGTAAGCGAGGAGTGTTTCCGTAAGGTGACCCTTCTGACCCACTTTTTTCTGACACACTTATGAATTCGGAAACCTTAAAGGAATAAACATGTGGTTTATTCTGTGAAAGGTTTCCAAATTCATAAGTGTGTCAGAAAAAAGTGGGTCAGAAGGGTCACCTTACGGAAACAACCGAAAGAGAGTGTATCTTAAACTAGTAACTTTCAGTTCAGTCAGATTTTGTAAGTAAACATTACTGCTCATCCGTGGTGGACAACGGCAGCTATGATGCATGACATGTCAATTTTGTTTTCTCGTAATATGTATTGTTTACTGGTGTTAACTTATACATAAATGATTGTAAGTGCTGTCTACAAGCTTGCTCCTAAATAGCATATGCTCCTCCCTCACTTGTATCTTGTATATTGTAAGCCATACTTTTTTTTTGTCTTGCCCCTGAGCTTTCTCAGAGCAAGACTAAGAAATCAATATTTCTGTTTGTGTATGTATTGTATGTTTATGTATGTACAATTATTTTGGTTAAAGTTTTGATTAGAGTGTTGTAATTTGTTATCTCCTGTATAAACACTTGGGCCAATTGCAGTCAAATATGGCCAGAAGAACCACTGGCCCAAGGTTCATATGCGGTGTACTTCGATTGGGTTGAGAGTTTGTGTGGGCTTTTTTTTTTTTTTTTTTTTTAATTGGGTCTGAACCTATAGAACCTAGCGAGAAAATTGAACATTTTTGTCGGGTACTTCGGTACTCGCAGACACGGAAAAGTTAACACGCAATCTCTACGGGCGAATCCATTTTTCCCACAATGCCTTTCGGTATTATTCCAGTCTTGAGAATTTTCAAACACTGGTTTCAACTTTTTTTTCAATTTAGAAACAGGAATTACGTACTTACCGGACCGCCGTAGAGCAGATGATTTGTACCATAATGCAGTCCATGGTTTATGAGCAAGATTCACAGAACTTGCACATTGAATAGACTAATTATGACATTTCTTCTGATTTCTTTGTTCAGAGTCAATAGTAGTCTGTAAGCGAGGAGTGTTTCCGTAAGGTGACCCATCTGACCCACTTTTTTCTGACACACTTATGAATTCGGAAACCTTAACACCTCTTATGCACACAAAGGCAGCATTTTATAATACCTGCCACATGTATTGATTGAGATCTCGATCACTTGAGCACAGTAAGTGTTAAAGGAATAAACATGTGGTTTATTCTGTGAAAGGTTTCCAAATTCATAAGTGTGTCAGAAAAAAGTGGGTCAGAAGGGTCACCTTACGGAAACAACCGAAAGAGAGTGTATCTTAAACTAGTAACTTTCAGTTCAGTCAGATTTTGTAAGTAAACATTACTGCTCATCCGTGGTGGACAACAGCAGCTATGAAACCCTTCTCATAATGCATGTCACATGACATGTCAATTTTGTTTTCTCGTAATATGTATTGTTTACTGGTGTTAACTTATACATAAATGATTGTAAGTGCTGTCTACAAGCTTGCTCCTAAATAGCATATGCTCCTCCCTCACTTGTATATTGTAAGCCATACTTTTTTTTTGTCTTGCCCCTGAGCTTTCTCAGAGCAAGACTAAGAAATCAATATTTCTGTTTGTGTATGTATTGTATGTTTATGTATGTACAATTATTTTGGTTAAAGTTTTGATTAGAGTGTTGTAATTTGTTATCTCCTGTATAAACACTTGGGCCAATTGCAGTCAAATATGGCCAGAAGAACCACTGGCCCAAGGTTCATATGTGGTGTACTTCAATTGGGTTGAGAGTTTGTGTGGGCCAATTAAAGGAACATTGTTTGAAAATCTGTCAATTTTGTTTTTCTGCCACAAATCAAATGCTACGATCACCACACTTGATCAGTGTAAGCATTGACCCAAGGCCCATATGAGGGGTCAAAGGTTATAATTAAGGCCCAGGGGTATTCTGTCATCCTCATATTCTGAAGTGTTACATGTACATTTCTGATCGCAATGAGGGGCAAGACATGTGGTTTGAGAACCGCCTTGTTTATTGATGAATAAGTGGCTTCGTACAACAACTGTAATATGAATTGAAGTACTAATCAAAGTAAACATTTTGTATGATTTTAAAAATTGTGAATATATAGCAAGTTCTTGGAGCTTAAAATTTGTTAATACAAATATTCATTTCGGTGATCCAAACACTCAATGTACCAATATTTTTTTTTAATTGAATAGATGTCAATTTATCTTAGAGGAGCTTTATTTACAAGAAAGTCCCGATTTTACTAGTCGCAATGTTGCCAGTAAATTTATGAAGGTATAATCTTTATGCTGGTGAGCATAAGTTCATATCTGAAAGTAGCACATAGCTGCTGAGAATTACACTGTTAACGAGGAGAGAAAACTGCATAGGGAACCTAAGTTCGCTTTTTTCTAAATGAACAATTGTTTTCTTTTTTTCAAAATGTTGGTTTAATTTAGCTATTTTTAGGGTGTTATGGGGTTGGTACGTTTTGTGACCCCACTTTTTCTGCTCCCAGTTGAATTTAGCAGCCTTGACAGAATAAAGTACAGTATCCCCTGCACTTTATTCCATCAAGGCTGCTGAATTCAACTGGGAGCAGACAAGTGGGGTCACAAAATGTACCAACCCGGTGTTATGGAAGATCGTGGGATCAATAACTTGTTGGACAGGAACGAACACAAATGTGCATGCACTGTGTGAGCCAGGAGGAACATCACACCTCTTTTGGTGTTGCGTAATTGCTTTAATTATGCGTCATAGCTCGTTGCACTTATTGCGAGGTGTTCGTATCTCATGTCCAAGAAATTTTTTAAGTGTAAGTTGCTTGGACACAGCCTGGAGGCCAAATTCTTCCATGCAAAAAATAATGGTATCACCGGTTTCAATTTGTCTTAAAGATAAATCATACCTTTATTCTCATTCTTATACACATTTGTAATTCAAGGTAATAACTGTAACAAACCAAATCTGGAATCCAGATATCTTTTGTATGTGCCATTACAAACATTTGGACATCATTTGGGGGCTTGTCTTAAGTGAGATGTCACATTGAAATTTAAAAACAAGTAAATGATGAAAGTTTTAATTTATTTTTGTATTATGATATATCATGTGAGATGTAATAAACATGTAAAAAGGATTTTAGTTGTCATGCTGCTTTCTTCTGATTTGTCTTTTCTTTTTCTCCTTTCCAGAGCTGCTTCTATCTTGGTACAATCTTTATACCAGCTATCAGTGCAATAAGTGTACATTACAATCATAAATCATCATGATCATAATTATTGATGGTGTTGAAGACTAATTTTTTTGTGTTTTGAACAAGTTTGTAAGAGAAAGAGCCGTTCTTACACTTACCTTGTCCATCCATGATGGCTTTGAAATCAGTAGTGCCAAATTATGCACACGCTACCAAGTATGTTAAATTATGTATTTCAAAATACAGTTTTGTTTTGATTCCAGAAATATTCTTGAATAATATTTGACTCAAATTACAATTCTGATTGGACAGAATCACTTCCAAAGCATTGCAGTGTCTTAAAATGCTTTGTATTGTCTTGTATAAGCCCTCACATGAATACCTAGGTGCGAATGCAGTTATTGTTGGAGTAATAATTTCTTGGCAAAGTTACTAGGTATGCCCACTTCTCGCCAAAACTGCGAACCACTGAGTTGCACGTAGACACAGTTCATGCAACAAGAAACGTGTGGGTGCCATGCCCAATAAATTTTTACTCAAACTATAGTGTTAAATCTTTTGCTGATGGTACCAAGTTAGAAGTTTACCTATTGCTGTAAGATTTATCTTGCTTCATCAACAACACTGCAAATATATTGGTTTGGTCCATTTTTTGATAAGTATAAAAAGCGAAATCTAGCTCAGCTGAAAATGTTCTTGCAATGGCTTATTAAACTTTTAAACTATTAAAATTGAAATGGGCATACTTCCCCCATGTACTATATTCCATCTTGTGCAACTTCATGCATGACAGAATTCAGTATATAACCGATGGGTGCAGTGAGCCTGTTTCATTTCGTGAGTATAATAAGCCTTTGCAATGCACAAATATTTGTTATTTAAAAAGTTAACAAAGGTAATTTCTCCAGTTGGCAACCGTTAGATACATTTGACAAGAAATCAAACCACCTCGACAAGAAATTAAACCATTTATTTCTGCCTTATTTGTGTTACAACCACTTTGCCTGACTGCTGCTGCTTCAGATCTGAACTGCTTTTCAATGTTTTAAAAATCTTCCACTTTGTTGTTGGCACTCATTGTATTAGTTGATGTTGTGTGTTTAGTATTCTGGGAACTGTTGTGCATTGTCATTATCCTTATATGCTCCAAGGGGGAGTTTCCGTAATCTGACCCATCTGACACACTTTTTTCCTGACACACATGAATTCGGAAACCCTTCACAGAATAAAGCACATTTATTCCATTAAGGTTTCCGAATTCATAAGTGTGTCAGAAATATGTGTCAGATGGGTCAGGTTATGGAAACTCCCGCTTCAAGGAATGCATTCAAATATCTTGGTGAAATATGCCAGGTGTGAAAATGCAGAAGAAAAATTATCAGTAGTGCAGGTGATTTACAGTCATCAAATAATGACGATGTCTTATGTGTCGCCAAACAGTAATTTGTTACAACTTCTCACATCTCGTACCTGAAATATATAGAACTCTATAAATACCAGGCTGTCAAATTTCACCCGAGATTTGTGCTCGCATTCCATCTCTGTTTTAGTATAATTTGTCATCTGCATGCAGCCATGAAATACCAAGTTTGGTGTTTTTCATTCCTCAGAATCCATTGTGAAGATATGTCAAGTCGTGGTGCATGAAGCAAGTACCCTGGTGACTAGCAGAAAATGCATGTAGGATGATTGTATATCTAGTACAGACATCGTAACAGCTCCCAGATTGCAAACTAAGTATACCACGCATGACTTGTTGTTGTCCGACTATTTTCTTGAATTGAGTGAAAGTTATCCTGTTGTAAAACTCCTAGCACAACTCAAACTTCCAATTTTCTTGGGAAAACTTTTGAGTGTCTACAGTAACAAAGTGGAAGATTACTTATTAAAAAATATAAAGCAGTGGCTTTTCAATTGCCAATATCTAACTCTGAAGAGGAATGATCTTACTTTAAACAATATAAACTTTGCAGAGCATTGAATTAATTCATTACTGCACAGCTTGTCTAAACATTTTGTGCAAAAATTCTGCTCTTGTAATGATAGATCCAACTCAGATGGTTGAGTGTGCAATAGGCACCAAAATTAGAACAACTGTGCCTTATATGAATATCATATTGGGTGGAAATGCTATAACTTCACAAATGGCTAACCTACTGAAAGTGAACTGAGAGAAATCGTCAGTGTAACAATTTCATTTGTGCATAGATACTGCTACCAGACACATTTGTGGCTACAGAAATCCATTCTACAGCTGCATTTGCAAAAGTGGGCAGCTATATGTTAGCATGCCATGAGCTTACTGGTACTGTGTGTGTAAGAAAACCTCAAGCTTGAAGAAAATTGGATCAATTGGTTCTCCACTGCAAAACTTAAGCCAAACTGTACTTGGCACTACTACTCTGAAAGTGAGTCTATTTGTATTGGTGGTGCACTTTATAGGAGAGCAGTGCATGTCAGTTCTTTGTGTAGCAATGGATGACAGATCACCACCAGAGTCGGGTCATTGGCCACGGGCCCTTAGTGGAGCTGAGGGCGCCACACTGCGGCCATTCAATGTACACTGGTTGGATTCAGCCTTACAGGAAATGTTATTACCAGGAACACCATGGGAACAGGTAAGATGTGGCTTGTTAGATATTGAGGGATATGGATGCATACATGTAGAAGGGATATGCTTTCTGCTCCATGATCATTGTTAAGTGGCATTAATATTCTCACAAAGATGCTTAAGGCCTGTCAAATTAGGATAAATGAATGCTTAACCCCAAACTAATTGCAAAAGAACAATTTCTGTCCCCTCCAAATTATATGAGAGAACATTTAAGAGCAACATATCAAACAAAAGTTTTACCAAACTCAGGGATTGAATATTTAGTTTTTAAGGTTATACAGGGGGGTCTAAATATGAAAAGGACCATAATGCATCCAAAAAATATACCAACATGTTTGTTCACATTTGTATTCAATAGTTTATGAGTCCAAATAAGGTTCAAGGTCACAATGGGGTCAACATTTCAGATATCTGTTCGTTTAAACTGGTGTCAAATTGTTTTCATCTAATAGTACAGGAGCACAAATAAACTGGATGCACCATCTATGCCTATTTGTTTGGGTAATTGCAAGCAAATGTGACGAGATGGCTATAGGGCCAGGGCCCTTTGTAGGTCACTAGCCATAATTCTGTAATTCTTAATATAGAGCAGTCAACGAATATATTTACATATACTTTACCTCGGTGAACAATTTATCCTACCTTGCAATCAAAATCGTGACCATTCTGAAAAGGTTACCCAGGATGACCTTAACAGTTCTGTACCTATCTCATCATCATGGTAAGCAACTTCATACACCTTTTTTTAAAACTTAGAATAGCCGATAAATATACATCTTTGAAATCATCTCAAATCTAATTTTTTTTACTCCTTTTATAATGTTTCCATCCTTAATTTCAACATGTGCACTAGGTATGATTTTGGTAAACTTTAATACATTATTTGGTTGGACAATTTCGCAGTATATTCACAATCAAAAATTTTTCTTTGCAATTTGTGTTTTGGTCAATCATTAAATTTTATTTCCTTATTTCAATAGGACAGCTATTCTTATATATTTTTACAATGGCAGTAGATTGATAACTCTTGTACATTAATCCCACTCAATGTTACCTCCTCATGAGCAAATAATTAAAATAAAAGATTAGAATGAGAACTTGAACCCAATTGGTAACAAATACTTAAAACCAACAAGGTTCTACACTACACCCACATCACATAATCAGGTGGCAGAAGGTTGTCTTTTGTAACATTAATACTGAAATCAAATAATTAATGAAAAACTGCACCAATGTACATGGAAGAGCGGCGCTTGAGATGAAACATATTGTGCCCCAGGAGGACAGTTGGTTGAGCCTATCTTCAATTTAGGGAGTTTTCCGTAACCTGACCCCTCTGACACACCTTTTTTTCTTGACGCACTTATGAATTCAGAAACTTTTCTGGGGAACAAACAGGCTTATTTCTTGAAGGGTTTCCGAATTCATAAGTGTGTTAGAAAAAAGGGTACGGTACGGAACACCCACCATCAATTTAGCACATTTCTTCCTGGCAATGTAGGTTAACCAAACATTTGGTCATTCCAACCCATGTATATTCACAGACTATATGGCTTTATCCTTCCTCGATGTCATGACGTCAGTGTGTTATTCAGTGGTCGCAGCATTAAATTGGCAGGCGTTAAATTCAAAGCGCGGGCATACACGCACACGTATAAAGGCGGTACAAAATGCACAACAAAACATCTGTCTGGAAGCGTTGCCGTCACTACTTGTGGTTTTGGGGAGGGAAAGGTGGGTGAGTCGGGGGGGGGGGTGAAGGGGTTGGTGCGTCGGCAAGGGGGTGGTGCGTCGGCAAGGGAGGGGCGGAGTGACGTGACCCTTGGTGATTTTGTTTGACGCTTGGGTGACCCTCGTGTGACCTTTTGGGTGACTCCATGCAACCTTGGTGACCCCCGTGACCTCATGTGACCTTGTTGGACCTTTGTGCCCTGGTGACCTCTATGTGACCTTGGTGGTGACCTCATGTCCACCACCCCTTTGGCCCATTCACAAATTGGTGTGTCTTGAGGGGGCGGTGGGTGCGACGGGGAGGGTGGGGTGGTGGTCAGGGAGGGGAAGAGGTGGGGTGCATTGTGGTGTGTCTGGGAGGTGCGTCGGGAGGGGTGCATTGGGGAAGGGTGGGTGACCCCATGTGACATGGTGACCTCCTGTCCACTTTGGGACCTCATGTCACCTTGGTAACCTCATGGTTCCCTTTGACCCCATTCACAAACCACGACGGCAAGCGACACCCGATGTATTGTATTTTTAGACATTTCAGTTAACTTTTTTTAATGCTCTGCTGGCTAAACACTATGCCCTGAATTTATTCAAACTTGATAGGGTGATAGCGTAAGGTGCCACAATATCATGTGGTAAGGCCTTTTAGCTGACATTATTTGCATTTTCAATGAATTTTTAGAGTAAGATTTTTCATACTTTGTTTACCATTTTCAACCACTTCAGGCTACAAACACTCGAGTGCTTTTGCTCTCTTTCGTATCATCAATGCCAACTTTTTTTTTTATCATAAAGCAAAGTGATCGCGCACAGGCGACACTTGGGTTCGAGAACCGCCTTGTTAAAATCCCTCTTCTTTGGGGCATTTCAACAAATTTTTCAATTCAGCCTAAATTTGGACAAATTAATGTAAATTTTGACAATTTTTTCGTCGACACTACTCTCCTTGCTCTTTTTGTCAATTTCTGACAAATCTGATGACAACTATCAATTTTGCCCCCTTGGCATACAACTTGAGAATTTTCCCCCCTTGCTTGACTGCCTCGTACTACTACTAAACCAAAGTTTTTAAATCCGGTTTTATCCGCGTCCCCGTCACCATGGTGGCCGATCCCCTCAACATGTTGCAGGCAAGGCAACCGCACCGGCCTGAGTCCTTCCTTTCATTTCACCCGCTCAATGCATCTCCATCCTCATCCTCAACCCACCCTTCCTACTCTCCTCTCCACGTTTTTCTTCCATGTCCTTTCTTTGGACGTCCCCTCCGTCCTCAAACCGCCCACCTCGACCTCAAAAACCCTTCTTAACACATGCTCATCATTCTTCCTCAACACATGCCCCATACCACGTCCACTATTTTTTCGCCCCTCGCCAACCGGTCCCCACAACACCGCCTCAATCCAAACCCAACATCTGCATCAGTCCCAGTCTTCACCTGTCCATCAACTCCCACCACCACAAATCGCTCTCATCATTGCTCGCTCTGTCCTCCTCAAAATTCCCTAGCCTCATTTTCACTCAGACACACGTCTCACTCCCATACCGCCTCATTGATCTCACACACTCTTATACCCCATTCCTTCAATCTTCAAGGCTATCTTTTCCGTCAAAACGCCCCACATTCACTAACCTTCACCCCCATACCTCACTCTCGCTGTCACAGCCACACTCTCATTCCACCCCCCCCACTAACCTTATCCCTTAGGTATGTGAACTCCTTCACTGCTGACTCCACCTCAACACACAACTTTTCCTCCTGTTCCTTCCATCCACCATCCCTCCAGCTTCCGTCTCCCATCTTCTACACACAAAATCGTGTGCTTGGCAACCTAGGGGTCACTCTCTTCATCTTTGTGCATCTCCATGGATCCATTCCCACATTTCTCACACCACACTGAATTTGGCTTTTACCTGGCTTCCCACACATCCACATGGGTCACCTTACTCGCTACCACCCTCCCTCTCCACCCAACTCACCAGCACTTTTGTCTTTCCAAGGTTTACCTTCAGACCCGTCGCTCAAAAGCCTTCTTCCATTTCCAAACTTCTCCCTCAATCCTTCCATTCTCCTCATTAAACCAGCGTCATCCTCATACAACAATCTCACCTCAGCAACCTTCTTTGCAACTCATCTGTGACTAACCATCAATTCACAATTGGCAAAACTCAATGGCGAAAGTACAGACCTTGATGCACACCCCACCTTCCCTCAAAATCCCTCGGGACAATCAGCTCCACTCTAACTCTCATTTTGGCTCCTTCCTGCAAACTCATCAACTGCTCTACCAACCACTACTTCTGGTATCTATCTCTCTCTTCCTCATCGCCCATCCATCACTTTCCTAGGTACCCTATCAAAATGCCATTCTCCAAGTCTACAAACACATATACAGCTTCTTTCCTCCCTTTAGCTCGATATTCCTCTTACAACCTCCTTAAACTAAACACTGCATCTATCGATCCCGTTCCCTGGCATAAACCCAAATTGCAAATGCATCTCATCCACTTCCCACTATCTTCAGAAATCCTATTCTCCAGAACCCTCTCCAAAATCTTCATTGCATGCTCTTAACAACTTCACACCCCTTGCACCACAACTCATTCCATCCCCTTTCCCTTTAAAAATTGGAATTTACCACACTCACTCTCCACTGCCATTCCTTCCTCCGGCAAATCCCTTCCTTCCATCTCACCTCTCTGACACAACTCCATCAGCACACCAATCTCCTATCCTCCACACGCACTAATCACTCATCACTCTAACTACTGTTAATGTTGGTTAATCCTTTAGTGTATTGAAGTTTAAATTGAAACCAGTCATCCATAAGTTGTAAAATATAACTAGTTATTCTGATAATTATAATTTCAAACTTACTTCTGAGCCAGATTGAAAAAAAGTGAGCCGTTGGTCTTGTGTCATACGCTGAGGAGCAGTCCAGAGTTCAAAGACATGGAGAAGAAACCGATTATATTGCGGCTACTTGGGCTACTTTGTTTCAAGCACCTTTCAAAAGATGATCCATATGTGCCTAATATACTGGTAAGAAATTAACAATTTTTAAAACATGCAAGTTCATGCCTGATTGCAAAGAGCCTGTACTCATTGTATTCTTTACTTTATGACAAGGAATTGTGAATATGTCTAAATTTAAGTGGGTTAGATGGGTCACCTTATGGGTAAACAAGCCCCTTTTTTTTCTCCCGATTTGAATTGCTTATTATTCAACTGTGTAGGCCATACCTGTGGCTTTTTTCATTAATTTTAATCTAAAATGCAGTTTAACACACCTTTCCCAGTGATTTGGACAATAGAACGGTACTGAGCATCCAAATCAATGCTTTTTTCTGACAATATTTATAAATTCAGAAACTCTTCATGGAATAAAAAACCATGTTTATTCCATTAAAGCAATTATAGCACATTTTTTTTTGAAGAGCGCCCCCAATTTTCAAAAATTTTGAGATTGTTACATGGTTGCATTGGTAACTAACTGGCAGTAACTATACCTGTGAATGGTTAAGGTGCAACGAGAGATTTCACCTATCGGTGCACCTTAAAATGAAATGACTGTTTTTCTTGTCTTGATGTAAAGCTTCTATCAAAAGATCCCCCATCTGAAAGGATATAGCTGAAGAATGGTTCTTTGGTACAAACTTGTGAAATTTCTAATTTTGTATAGATCACCAAGACGAAATTCAGCCTACGTTTTTATATTGAAAGATAAGCAAATCAGAATCACCAGTTTTCTCTCTTTTAGACATTTCTGTAGCGCAAATACAAAGGTTAAAAGGAAAATCTATTGATTGTCTATCTATAAGAAGTACATTATGGCCCAAATTTTATTTGGGTCTCAAAATCTCTCGTTTGCACCTTTAAGCTCAAAAATGTCTATGTGTCGGCAACAGGAATGTTGTAATTAAGATAATCAATATCGAGATCTCCGATAATATTCAACGGCTCTGGAACAGCCTTCCAATAGAAAAGCCATGTACGTATCTCCTCTCATCATTAATTTTTTATTTGTTCAGTCAATTCAAGTTAGAGGGCAATTTCTTGAAGTGGCACTATTTCACATCATGGACGGCCATAAACTTAGGCATTTCCAGCTCTGCCATTAAAGTAACATCTGGGATCCCAATCGCTTATTTATGATAAATACCATTTTTTTATAGCATTCCATTCCAGGTGTAGTTTCCTATACGGTTATCAACATAACTGTGCAAAAATATCAAATTTTGAAATGGTGGTCCTTCAAAAAGTGCTGTTATTGCTTTAAGGTTTCCGAAGTCATAGGGTGTCAGAAAAAAGTGTGTCAGATGGGTCACTTTTGGCGGCAGAAACGCCCATGTTTGGTAATTACAGGATTTGTGTTTTATTCATTTTTTGTGATTATAAAGGCGACTTCAATGTTGTAGATCTCCATCTTTTTCAAAGAAACTATAAATGTAACAACATTTATATGAAGTTTCTGGCAGGGGCATCTCCACATGGGAAAAGCAGGGGCGAAAATCAGATTTAAAAATTGTGTGTTATGAACCAACACATTGAACTGTTCACATAACTCTTCACACATGTATTTGTAGCTAGGAATTTTGTTTACCTGGCCACTTGATACAAACAATAACCTACTACTTCATAAAGAGTTCTGAATAATAAGTCTGTTTCCGATACCTCGCAGTATTAACTCTTCCTTTCGCCCTTCTTTGGCCGATTCTGGACCCGTCCCTGTTTCTTGTTGAATTTTAGGTCTCCCATATCAACAGATCTGTTTATTTTTAACACTTTTTTTTGGAGAAATTTTTTTTTTAATGTGACACTTAGAATACATGTTTATTGTCTTTTTTCATAGAGGTTTTCCAAGAAATTTTCACTGTACAGAGACACAACGACAACATTATCCACCGAAATTCCCCTCAGAGACAAACTAGAAGACATTGCCAAGTTCCACGACTACCTTCCATCAGGACCAAGTGAGGCATCGCACGAATGCCAGAGGGTGCAGAGAGACTCTAAGAGCAGCACCAACCTGTGGAATTAAAAGTAACAGAGGGATCACATAGGGCAGTGTTTTCCTAAGGATTGAACAGACACATGTTGTTGAATGGCTACACTGCTGACAAGCCTAATGTCCAGAAAATACTCCCAGGTATTTGATGACCTAGAGGTTGATATTTTGTTTTGTTAATGAAAAATTATGATATGGCTACAATTGTGACCCGTGTGTGTGAGTGCGGTGGATTGCGGCTGGCAATTTCAATGGTGCCTCAAGATTACACGACTTTACCGCCATGCTATAGATATTTAAGTCGCATTCCATCCATTCTTCCCATTCCTGGAGGGATACCAGTCATGACTCCAATGTGGACTTGTTTAGAGCTATTTTTTGCAAACAGCATAGACTGCAGGATCACGGTGTCTCATGATACATGACATAAATGATTCCTTCAAACCAGAACTTAAAGTCTGTTCATACTTGACTTTATACTATCTTTAAATTAATTACCAGTGGCAGCGCCATGGGGGCTATGAGCCATTTTCCCTGCTGGCTGATTCCACTGTGTAGCCATATCCTGTGCATTTTTCATTAAATTTTAATCTAAAATGCAGTTTTACACACATTTCCACAGTGATTGGACAATAGAAGGTACTAGAGCATCCAAATCAATGCCTTTTTTCTGACATATAAATTCAGAAACTCTTCATGGAATAAAAAACATGTTTATTCCATTAAAGCAATAATAGCACATTTTTTTGAAGAGCGCCCCCAATTTTTCAAAAATTTTGAGATTTTTACATGGTTGCATTGGTAACTAACTGGCTAGTAAACTATACCTGTGAATGGTTAAGCTCAAAAATGTCTATGTGTCGCAAACAAGGGAATGTTGTAATTAGAATAATCAATATCGGAGATCTCCGATAATAATTCAACGGCTGCTGGAAACAGCCTTCCAATATGAAAAAGCCATGTACGTATCTACTCTCATCCATTAATTGTTTTATTTGTTCAGGCAAGTCAAGTTAGAGGGCATTTTCTTGAGGTGGCACTATTTCATCATGGACGGACATAAACTTAGCATTTCCAGCTCTGCCATTAAGTACAATCTGGGATCCCAATCGCTTATTTTATGATAAATACACATTTTTTTAGCATTCTCATTCGCAGGTGTAGTTTCCTAGACGGTTACAACATAACTGTGCAAAAATATCAAATTTTGAAAATGGGGGTCTTCAAAAATTGTGCTGTTATTGCTTTAAGGTTTCCGAAGTCATAAGTGTGTCAGAAAAAAAGTGGGTCAGATGGGTCACTTTACAGAAACGCCCCAATTGGTATTACAGGATTTGTTTTTATTCCATTTTTGTGATTATAAAGGAGACTTTCAAATGGTTGTATATCTCATCTTTCAAAGAATATAAATGTAACAACATTTATATGAGTTTCTTGCAGGGGCAGCTCCAGAATGGGAAGAGCAGGGGCGAAAAGCAGAGTTAAAAATTGTGTGTTATCAACCAACACATTGAACTGGTTCACATAACTCTTCACACATGTATTGTAGCTAGGAATTTTGTATACCTGGCCACTTGATACAACAATAATACTACTTCAATAAAGAGTTCTGAATAATAAGTCTGTTTCCAATAACTCGCAGTATATAACTCTTCCTTTCGCCCCTTCTTTGCCGATTCTGGAGCCGTCCCTGGTTTCTTGTTGATTTTAGGTCTCCCATATCAACAGATCTGTTATTTTACAACTTTTTTTGGATGAAAATTTTTTAATGGTGACACTTAAGAATACATGTTATTGTCTTTTTCAATAGGAGGTTCCAAGAATTTCACTGGTAAAGAGACAGCAACTACAACATTCCATGCAGAAATTCCTCAGAGACAAACTAGAAGACATTGCCAAGTTCCATGACTACCTTCCGTCAGGACCAAGTGAGGCAGCGGACGAAGGCCAGAGGGTGCAGGACTCTAGAGAGCAGCACCAACCTGTGGAATTAAAAGTAACGAGGGATCACATGAGGGCAGTGTTTCAGAAAGGATTGAACAGACACATGTTGTTGAATGGCTACACTGCTGACAAAGCTATGTCAGAAAATATCCCAGGTATGTTGGATGACCTAGAGGTTGATATTTGTTGTTAATGAAAAATTATGATATTTCTACAATTGTGACCCAGTGTGTGTGATTGCGGTGGATTGCGGCTGGCAATTTCAATGGTGCCTCAAGATTACAACGACTTTAACGCCATGCTATAGATATTTAAGTCGCATTCCATTCTTCCATTCCTGGAGGGATACCAGTCATGACTACAATGTGGACTTGTTAGAGCTATTCTTTGCAAACCTAGACTGCAGGATCACAGGTGCTCATGATACATGACATAAATGATTCCTTCAAACCAGAACTTAAAGTCTGTTCATACTTGACTTTATACTATACTTAAATTAATTACCAGTGGCAGCGCCATGGGGGCTATGGGCCAATTTCCCCCTGCTGCTGATTCATCAATCATCAAGATGCAGTAGTTTGAAATGTTTTATTGCAATCCTATGAAAGTGTACTGCAACCTACTGCAAGCTGTGACCTGCAGTAAATGGATTACAGAGGAAGTGCAGTGGAAGTAACAGAACATTGTACTAAAAAGTGCAATGTAGTGCAGTAGAGGTATGAACAGACCTTTAGACTACAGGATTACAGGTGCAGTCATATCAAAGACCTGGTATTCAATCTAGTCAAGAGAGAAGGATTATTGGGTTATTAAATCTCTGAACTTAATCAAATTGGTGCATATGTTGCATTGAATAAGAAACAAGTCTTTCTATGTAGACAGTTCCCGCAATCTACCTCAATAACTTGCACTAGGTCACAATTATTGTTCTCAAAATAACATTTCAAAGTAATCACATTAAGAATTTACTGGTAATCTGTGTGGGTAGTGTTGGAAAAAGGGCAGACTATTCAAGAGAGCTTTCATAGCTACAGGAGGGCAAGCTCCCTACATGAAATCATTTAGTGAAAGCTCATCTTGCCATAGTAAACACTGACTTTGTGCTTTGGATTGGGACATTTTTAGTGAGCTTAGTCTGAGCCCTTAATATTCTGTTTTGAATAGATCCGAGTCTTCCGTCCATGAATTCCTGGAGTGGTGCAAGCAACCTGCTAGGTCACTCCTTATGTGCAATACTACACCGGGACCCTAGCAGACTGTCTGTTATCTGTAAGCGGCTAGCAGGAAAGCAGCTACCAGCTAGCTTGAGAGAATTCCTATGGGCTGAGGTACTATTGAGACAAAGTGATTCGTGCTGGGTTTTTTTTTCATGCTGAGAGGTAAGTTAAAAAAGTGGAGTCAAATTATAGTCAATTGTTACAGAATCAAAGGGAAATAAGTTGGATTGTGCTATACTTTTTACCACCAAATAGGCGGGAATGGGACTATTCGGTTGTTATCTTCCGCGCGTACAAGTAAACCAATGTCCTCGAGCGTATTGCATCAGAATCCGCGCACAAGCATAATCTCCACACGTGTCTTTTTACGTTGGCCTGCGCTACATTTTGCTATCGTTCACCACTGTTTGAGGCCCGACTATTTGGGGGTAATCAAACTATAATTGTGATATTGATTTTTAAGTGTTAGACCAAAAAGTGGTAAATTCTATATATTCAATGTTTTGGGGAGGCAAGGGGCATTATCATATCTGTGGAAACCGGATCAATTGTAATGGGCGTATGAATCAAATGCTAGTGCTTTGAATGGGAAGTAGCTTAACACCCTGGGCATACCGTCTATTAGGTGCATCAGCTGCCCCACAGGTCATCAATTTTCTTGTCTCTAGCCTAAAGTGTGCCACTTGTAAAAAATTTATAACCTCTACCAAATTAAAATTCATTTGGATGTCGGCAAAGGGGGCCTCCGTGAGCTTAAAGTTTGGTACACAAAGTCAATAGGATGGTTCATTATCAAAGTCCAAAACCCTCCAAATATAATGTACAACCCTGGGCACGTCTTAACCTAATGGTGAATGAAATCCACCAACAACAGTGGACTGTATAACCATTCCATCAGTAAATGTCCACCGCTCATCTCAGTAACAGTACTTTGTATGAGTAATTACTCGCAGTTGTTAGCTAAGTTCTGTAGCTAAAAATGACTGGTTATTGATATCACTACATGAAATATCCCCATATGTAAATTGAAATAACGATTATTTTATCATATGTACAGTAGGCCTAGCCTCCACCCATATGACCATTCAAATGATATTTTAGGCATTATATAAATTATATAATAATAGGCTAACCGTTATTTTGTTAAATCAACTGTTGATAACGTCTGAACCGGACAACAGAGAATCTGTACGCAAGACATTTGCCAAGATGGTATCCAAAGGGAAACTGGAATTAAAGATATCCAAAGCCCACCGAGGCCCCATAATGGACGCTGATCAGGTTAAGCTGTGCAAGAGGTTAAGCCATACTAGGTACACTACACAAACACTATTGAGTTAAAAAATATATGATCATCCACCAAGGACACAGTTCAGTGGGTTGGACTGTTACATATATTGACATGAACTGAGTTGTGTGTTTGGGTATATCTATCATACCAAAAATCAGGGGGTGCATCTTCTAAATACATTGATTGAATGAAAGCTACTGAAACTGTGCCAAGGGAATTGAGATGTTTAACTTACAGTAGGAACGCCAAACGCGCATTATAGCCGTTAAAGTCCAATTAAGGGTTCGAAACTTTGGGGAGCGATGAGCACTCGTGGTACGAGAAGGAACGATATTTTTTCGCGCGGAGTTTCATTGCATTTGAATGATTAAGTAATTAACACGGGAGAGAAACCCAATTATTCCCACAGAATTGCCAGAATAAGTCTTAAGTATGTATATTTTGTTTTCTTGTTATTAAATATACAAATTTCAAGTCGGCTTCTAAAGAGTCGATATAAGGCACAGTTAGTAATGATCATGCTGTCGAATTCCAGCAGAATTTTCCAATGTTACCTTTTCAACTACCTGCGAAATGTGCATATTCTCAACATGAATGATAATTTTTTTAGCCATGAGAGATACATTATTAGTATATTTCATCTTCTGCTAGGATTTATCTATTGCAATGACCGTACTTTGCCTAGAATCAGTTTGAAACACGTGGTCAAAATGATAGTTGACATAGATCAACTATAATCAACTCTATACCTTTCGAGTTGATCTACTCGCTTTCTATACATACAACTTTTTTGTTAGCCTCAGTTAGCAAGCGCGCTATTCAAGTAATACGAAGTTAACGGGTTTCGATTCCGGATAGGGGCATACTTTCTCTTTCAACACCTCTGGCACAGGGGCCAGCTCCGGAAAAGATTAAAATATTATTCCAGTTATACTCTTATTACTATCAATTTATCTATTTTCCGATCTCATTTGGGTGGGCTTGAGGAGTAGACGGTTTGTGGGGCTTAAATTCTCTTTCCAAACAGGTTCGCCACTTATACTGATCACCAGGTTGATTATTCCTTCATGTACATTTGTACTAAATAATCAATAATGCACATGAGATATGAGCTGATGGTTTATAGGTTTTAATTGATTGCTGTCATCAAGGTCCTTACCACAAAGGTTAACTAATTTACCATCAACTGCCGTAACCTCATTCAGTCATCATTACTTGTTTTTTTCTTACTCTTTTAGAGTGCATTGTCTTTCTGTAAACGCTGCAGTTTCTCCATAAAATTAATATAACAACTTAACCATCTATTTTTGTTTGGTCCTTCTGAAAGTTTCCAATAGACCCAAATAAATACTACTCGATTTTTCCTTCGAGCGCAACAAAATTTCTTCTGCAAGGGTCGTATCTACTTGCGTCATGCTTGCGTGTCATTGTCACGCATTCAAACACCTTTCGATCGAAAAACAACAACATGCTAATGGCCGTCTTAACAGGCCATAATTCACGATTTTTTCAGACAAACTAATTACATCAAGATCTAACTCTGTAGCATTTTTTCTTTGATGCGAATTTTTCATGGGCCAAATCTGTTCCAATCCTTTTTTGTCCTTTCGTGACTCTATTTCGCCCATTTGGTTAACGTATTTCTTCCGGCGTGTGTTAGCTTTAATTTTCTCTCCCTTCCTTTTCCTCGCACGCAATGCGCAATATTCTACCAATTTTCTTCTACTGGAAATCACAGTTTAGTATCTTATATGCTGTAAGTTACATAAATTTAACCGAAAATTTAATATCCTTTTTCGATATTTACTTTGTCTCTAGAGTACTCGCAGTCGCAAATCTGAGCGCTTGGATTTAAAAATTTTGTGACTCATATCGGGGGTCACTCCTGTAAAAAATAACCGGAATTAAGCCACTTGGCGTTCCACTACTGGGTAGCTCATGTGAAACGCAACTTTGAACTCATAGTGTGTCATTGAGTCCACATCCCACAATGCACCAGTTTTGGAAAATTTCACATAGATCTTATAGGTCATGTGATCCCACAAAATCCGATTCTAACACATGAAAACCCTACTTTACACTCATTTTAGCCCACAAACACTATACTTAAGGAATTTTACCATGATAATGAATTTTGGGGGGGGGGGGGGGGGTGTCCTAAATCTTCTTGAACACTCTTTATTCCTAAGTACTGACTGTTGCTAATTAGAGCATAGGCACATTGCAATGCAAATATGGGATTGGTTCAAAACACAAACCCGCTGCTCTGTGCCCTTCAAATGAATATAAGACCCTCTGCTACTTGCAAAAACGATTTCGCGTCCGTCACCAAGGTAGGTGAATCAAAGACTTTTCAGCTGCTTCCTTATGATCATGGAGATAGTTTTTATTGTAATAACCTGCAAGAATAGATATAATAACATATGGTTTATTTAATCTCGAATCGTAGCCCGTAGGCTAAATTGTCAGAGACATAACAACCACTATCAATGAACCATGACGTGAGTGGTAAGTCTTAGTTTACACCAATATCACATTATACAAATTAAATCTCCAGAATTGAGTACCTAGAATAAAACCTGCAGTAGCCCCACCTAGATTTGAACCCGGGACCCTTGGGGCCCAATGCAAGCTCCCTCACCATTAGACAACGCCACTCTCTTCAGTAAACATTCACTATGTCAGCCTTTGTGAATTTTTTCAAGTTAAGAGGGATGGACCGATTTAAGTATATAAAGTTTGCAATCTTGAAATCTTAGGTTCTAAGTGATATTGTGTATGGGCTCTGATGGGAGAACTGTTTAATTTTATGATTTTTTTCAGAAATAACGAAAACAACAGTTTGCATGCAGCATACAAAGGAACCATTATTTTCACAACTCAAGAGTCGAGGAAGCTTTAAAATGTTGGGTATACATACAACAGGAGCTACGAATAATAATCCCTTCTTGGTACTTGATGTTCCCTCTACAATTGCATTAGAAAATATAGGCAGCGAACCAGGGTAAAGCTTTTGATAATTAACCTAGCAAACAAAAATAATGACCAGTTTTTGTATTAGATATTGTATGAAAGACTAACAAGCAACGCTAAAATGAAATCTACATACTGAAGGTTTCCTCTATCATTAGAGTCCAAATTCAGGAAATAGTAAAGAAATGGAAATCTAGTTGTGCTTGAAAGGTTGAAATGTCCCCATTGAAAATGACACTTTTAGATTTTTCAATGGGCGTTTGTTAAAATTGACAGTAGGAGATTTTTTTAGGATACAATTCTGTCAATTTCCCTGGATCGGTTGTGGACCACCTACCGAGAACGTTTCGTAGGTTTATTGGACAAAACAGGTGCAAGAAAACCGCAAACCTTGTTTTGAACTTGCCTGCTATATCGTAATCGTTCACCATAGAAAACTTCCTTTGACTTTCTGTCGTGCACAATTCAAAACTACTAACATCATCATCTTATTACTAAAGATGGCTGTATCGGCTTATTTCACTTCAGGTGTTATCTGAATACATTGGTAAGCATTCCAAGATGTAAAAACGGGGTTCGAGAAAAATTGGGGGCGCTTCTTTCTGGAACTCTCATTTCTCTTTAAAGATATATGAGGACATTTCCAGAAAGAACGCCCCATTTTTTTTTTGGAAACCCAGATTTTTTTGATATTTGGCATGCTTACCAATGTATTAGATCATCAACCGGAAGTGAATAAGCCAAATAACGCCAATCTTTATGTAATAAAGGATGATTTCGCATGACGAGAAGCATAGCCCTGTTTCTATAGGGACTTGATGATAGCAGGCCAAGTTCAAAACAATGTTTGTGGTTTTCTTGTGTACTTGTTGTCCGTACAAACCTCGAAACGTCCCATCTCGGTAGGTGGTCTACTCCGATCCAGTGCAATTTGGAGTTACATTTGTATCCTCAAAAAATCTCCACTCCTTCATTTAAGGTTTCATTGGCAGGCGTGTCTAGTGCATATCGACCATGCTAATTTCATGGACAATTGCTTTTCTTGTGAATCGTCAAAGTACGCTTGAGCTCATTCAAATGTGTAGTCCACAGTACAACTCTTTTGAAACAGCCGTAAATTGTCATTTTTTGAAAACAGGGCCTTCTGGCTTTGAAACCCAAACCCCCAGATTTTTTGTCATGGTACAGTTGCTTCACCTAAGGTGTCCTCAAATGAAAGATGAAACCTTGGTAAATAAATGTAATATTTCTAAATTTAATCTGTTGCTTGTCAGTATTTTAGAAATATCGGTTATAGAACTGAATATTTATTATGTTTGTTGTTAGGATTACCTGCCACACTATAGTCCAGGACTGGGTAGAAATTGTACGATATATGTCGTCCCTCTCTCCATCGGTCTTTGTTTCAGTCACACTTTAATTTTATGATCTGAGCCCGTACACAGGAAGGGTCAAACTCACCCTATGTCCTGACTGATAATCAGGCTATCAGCACTTAGCAAACTTATTTCCATGTTTATGCCACTATGCTACAGCAAAGGGCAAATAAAGCAATTATTTTGACTGCGACTTTAGTCTAGAAATAATATTCACATTTCCATTTAGCACGTACAGGTAAATTAGTACATTTTGCAGAAACTTCACACTTTTCACTTGTAATATAGTATATCGCACCCATATGGCATCCTGTTTCCCAGACCTTACATGATAAAATTAAAAATGTATTTGATTGGGTGACTACCAAATAGAGCCATGTACTTGTCTTAGTAACTGGCTTAATCCTTGGGTTTGAAAACATTCTAGGATATGACTCTGTACTGTAGTGGTCATTGATACTAAGTAGAAATTATTTTGTCCAAAATGCATTCAAACAACAACCTCAAGATTTTAAAACTGTTTTACAGGAGTTTTAAATTATCAGTTATATTAATATTATTGTTACTACGAGTGCATCCACCCCCATGTGTGACTTGACCCTAATGTGTGTGGGACCTTTGAACCCCAGATTTGTTCAGTGCTCAGATCAGCATGGCCTTTTTACCAAATTTGGTGGTCATCGGGCATTTCTTCTGTCTACGCAAATTGACCTCTTGATGACTTTTTGACCTTTAAGGTCATCCGAACTAAACTCTGCAAACAAAGGTCCAGCCGGTCCTCCCCTACCTTCATGGCCAAATAATCAGCCCCATATGTCAAAGCATAACGAATGCATAGCCGACAGACTCGCAGCATCTCATTTTTGTGTGGCCTGCCTTAAAGTGGCACTGGCACATTTTCACAAATATGAAATTCTTCAATTTGCTATCAATGCTAGTCCTAGCCTTGGACAGAACAGCGATATATTTACACAGAAAAATAACCTACCGCCAAACAGATAGGGACATTGATATAGGAATAAGATATCCAGGTGAATTTTGTAGGCCACACTTTTAAGTGTTTCCATAACTTTATCACAAATGTGTAGCTTACATGAATATTTTTTGACTCGTAGCTCACTTATATTAAAACCACAAATGGTCATGACCGGTCAACAGGTTGCATAGCGTGGGAAACATGCATACGGCATGCGTGTTCATTTGTAAACCCATTTTTTTCGTCGTCTGCTGAATTTCGCGTTGCCGGCGACGTTAAGGTGGTATCCCCCACTTTTGGAGGTCATGATCTTAATGGCATGTACATTAAAGTTCTTTACATGTAGTTTTTGCCATTTATTAGATTTATAATACCTTGGCCGTCTCTCTCACATATGCAAAACAAAGTTGGTCATGTGACTCGTTTCCATGCAACAGCGGACCTATTGAACTTGGTAAAATTTGAAGGTAGCCACCTGTTGGGCCTGATTACTATGTATCAAAAACTAAATGCTCTCTTGGAATGAACTAAAAACAATTGGTTGTTTAGAGACCGATCTTGATTCTGTACAGAATTATACAATTACCTGACATTTGGTGGGTCACCTGAAAGGTCAAAATCAAAAATCAATAATTAGGGTTTATGTTACCATAGCAATAGGTATGTTCCCAAGGTTCAAGTTATTTACATAATTCTAGTACAGTTTCCAGCCCTACACCTCAGCAAGTTTCAGTTCAAATTTGGAGGCTCTACCATTAATACTTTTGAGTAATCATGTCCCAAGCTGGGATACACGACATAAAACGTTGTTTTGAGGAAATTTCATTTAAAGTTTTTGCGATAACCCAAAAATGTATAATTAATTAATAAGCCAATTAAGTTCATAAAGTAAATTATCATAAAATGTAGAGTACACTGTATTTAGTTAAAAGTTATTTCAGCATATTAAATGAAATTAATAAAAGAATGATTACAGAAATCACATTAAAAAGCTCAAATATTACCCCTAAAAATATACCAACGCAAAACATATACTTGTATACAAACTAAATAAAAATAAAGGGAAAGACCATAAGATATCCTGACTTTGCGCTGACTTTGACGAAAAACAAATAATCACGACTTGTGAAGGATGTCCGTTTTTACCAATATTTGAAGCAAAAAGAAATGCAATGTTCCAACTGCTCAATATTTAAATAAAATACAAATTTGGCTTAAAAAAACTGTACGGGGGATCCCACCTTAAATTACATAATTGTTCCGTTTTAACCATAAGGAAGATGATTTCGTCTTAATCATTTCGGGTGAGGTGAGGGCTTTTGTATATAATAAAAAAACAACAACTTAAAAAAAAAAATATCGATTTTGAAAAATCTTGAGGCGCACTATTTTTTCATTAATGTGCCAGTGTCTTGTTTACGGTAGGAAGACACATAGGGATCACATTGGTCCATTGTTGTGATGTCTGTTGTTGTGAAAAAGGGTTAAACATTTGCCTGTAATATCCACATACTTTATGGATTTTAAACAAATTGGAGGGTCCACAGGGGATGCCACTTGCCATCCCCCATTGTTTGATAGAGTCAAAGGTCACATACCAAGGTCCAGGTCATGTGAGGTCAATTGTAAGATAGGCTGAAATGTAAAAAACAAAGAATTGACCTGAAAAACCTCATTTGTTATGAGGTCAAAGGTCATGTGAGGTCACGTTGTATGTAAGGATAGGCTGAAATGTAAAATTGACCTGCAAACCTCATGTGTTTATGAGGTCAAAGGTCATGTGAGGGCCTAAATTCACAAACTGCGATGACAGGCGACACAAGCGGCCGAGGACCGATGTATTTGAGATATGTAGGGCTTTCTAGGGAAATGGACCTCAAATTTGAACTTAGATCTTTGCCGTTTGGGCGGTCACTCGGAAAACCCCCTGATAACAAACGTTAGACTGTACTCCCCGACCTTCATGCAAAATAGCAGCCCCATATTTCAAAGCAATGAAATGTCAGACTGCGCCAGACGACAGACAGATCTCTTTTAGTAGTATAGATAGATTTTTTTTTTTTTTTTTTTTTTTATGGGGTGGTAGCAGTGGGGAAGGGTGCGGTAATTTCTGATTGCCACTTTTAGTCCTGACCCAGAAATAAAAGGATGTCTTGACTAGCCTGCAATTAAAGAAAATAACATTGTTTGCATGAAAGATCCCTGATGAATATGTGAGGATAAAATCTGTTCGTTTACAAACACTGCTTATTTCACCTTCTGCATTAACTTGTATCTTTCCCCCAGATTTTTTCACAGAGGACCACCCTTATAAGTTAGCCTTCTATATACCTCAACCTACTGCAAAGCAATACTTTTCACTTTGGCTTTATCTTGTAATTTTCCACAGAGGACCACCCTTATGAGTTGGCCTTCTACCTCAACCTACTACATATATTTCTTCCGGCCTGAACTAGGGGAGTGACGTCATAGCTTTCACACAGTCCTACACGTGTGAATCGCAGTAAGCCGCAACTGTAATCGCGAGCGTACAAAGTCGGCGTCCACGATGCGCATGAGCGAAAGCTATGACATCACTCCTTAGTTCAGGCTGAATGAAGTATAGCAATACTTTTCACCTTGGCTTTATCTTGTAATTTTCCACAGAGGACCACCCTTATGAGTTAGCCTTCTACCTCAACCTACTACAGAGCAATACATTTCCCCGCTGGCCTGAGATCTATGCTATAGCAGAGCAAGCTATGGCCAGGGTCAAGTCTGCTGACGAGGATCTGTATCAACACTTGCAACGTTGTTCGACCACCAATGTTAAGGTTGACCCAAAGGTATGAACAATCTCTGACTCTCAGAAGGCTAGAAGGCTACTTCTTGTCCAAAATGGCCAAAATAGCCTTCAGGGGCCAAAAGATGATCATAGTGCCCATAAACGTTATTCACATTCTTTTCAAATGTAATGGTGGTTCATAAAGGTTTGTTGGAGTACATTTTGACCATATTCAATATAGAATTCAAATTTTAGATTTTCTGCATTTTCCTAAAAGGATGACTCTGAGATTTTGAAATATAATTTTCATCTAAAATAGTCATCAAGAACTAAAGATAGTCACCTAAAATGCTTAATTCCAAAGTTACAGATGAATCGGATTTTTCGTTTTCATGCAGTAAACATTTTTGTACAATATAACAGTGCCATAGGATATCCCGTATAACAAAAATTCCAGATCCAGAATTTTATGACAAAGTTGTGATTTTCTATATGGAGGACTTTGAGTTGAGCTTAGTTAATTCACACAGTGATTTGTATATGGACAAGCATTATGTATATGCAAAAAACATGATTTGTTTGAAAATTGAGTGCGCCCTCATCGGGAAATCTCTGAGTCAGCCTTTAAAGGGGCATTTTGAAATCCACAGCCTCATCCCCCGGACTTACTAAAAAAGTTGAGATTTTTATATCATCTAAACCATTAGCCTTAGTACTATATAAATCCATGTGTACTTATCTTACAGCCAAAATTCAGTCGTATCTGTAAGAAATTCGCAATTTTGTATTTTCTGTCTGTAAACGGACAGAAATTACAATGGAACCATGGGAAACAAGCAATTGCTCATAACACAAAACCACAAGAACAGAATCAGCTCAGATTTTGTGAATAAGCTTTTCTCAAGGATATCTAGTGAACAATGAATCAAACAGAAGGTGCTGGAATCACAAAGTTCACCTTTAAGTCCTAATGGGTGTATGAAAAAGACCCCATTTACGAGGTGATATCATGAACTGATTTTTGTTCTTTTTTTACCTCCTAAAAAGGTGGTATTTATCATGCCTCCCTGCAGAAAGTTATTGGAGCATTTTGTGATCCACAGCCTCGTCCCCCAACTTACCCCCAAAAGTTGAGATTTTTATATCATCTGTATGGTTGGTCTAAGCATCTATAGTATGTGTGTGTTAATCTTATGTGCAAATTTGATCTACTCTGGAAAGAAATTCGTAATTTTGTATTTCTGTTTGTAAACATACAGAAATAACAACACAGTGGCCTATTGGGTACCATGATACAAACATTTGGTCATAACATCAGAATACACCGTCAGAATCAAGTGAAATTTCTTGGTGAATATCTAGTCAACCATAAACAAAAAATAGTCAACCATAAATTAGGGTGATAAAAGCAGAAGGCTTTTTCATTGTGGTAGCTGTGGGCTTCTGACTTGTATCCTTAGACTAGATTAATATGAAACTAGTAATTCACACCTTTGGAATATTTTCAGGAATTTATGGTTCATCTCTTGGCAGATGAGCGTAAGGCGGCAGCATCCTTCAGTTGGGCTACACCACAGTCCTCAGATGGTTCTCCAGGCCAAGCACCTAATACCGATACCTCAAAGACACTGCTGGCTAATCCTGTCGTGTTTCTACGCAAATGGGTCGGAGAGGTGGGTCAAATAATAACAGATAAATACATATTTCAGGATAAATTTTAGGCAGTTGCCAGTGTGAATTTTTTTTTTTGGAGAATAAAGGAAATATTTTAAGACCCAGCCATGTTTTAAATGGCAAATAGACACTGGCAATGCCATATTTAATGTTAAGTGGAAGATCAAGATCATATAGGCCAATTTTTCCCAGGTCTTTATTGGCTTATTAAGACATGGCCAGGTATAAAATAACAGATTTATAATTTAGAATAATCTTTAACCCAATTTTCTAATTATTATGTACAACAAATGGCATAGGAATACCATCACCAGGTAAAGGATCAAACAAGTGTTGAATGCAACAAACATGTGTGCAACATTTATATCAATGATCGAGTTACAATCTTAACTGAACCCCTAGCGGGACTGGAGCTTGATCATTGTGAATTTGATACCCCTAGCAGCAGTCCTGCATTCTTAGCTAGTCCCTCTTTTTTATCCCACTGGCTTGGAAAGCAGAGGGGGATATTGCGAGGGTGCACATGTCCGTATGTATGTGTGTGTTCCAGTTGGTTAGCTTTTCTAACCAAGGTTAGGTTTTCGTTTTTCAGGTCTCCTTCAAAAAGTTGAAGTCTGATTGAAACCAGACTTGGGGTTAAGGTGCAATAGGGGATCTTTCATATGTGCATGATGTCAAAGGTCAAAGGACCAAGGTCAAAGGTCATCTGAGGTCAATTTTCCATACTGCCATCTTGCCAGGGGGATGACGCAAGTTTACTTGCAGTATTTTTTGAACAAGCATGGGTGCCTGACCAAATTATTTATTTTTATTTAAGCTTTCTTTAGGCAGGGTAGCACCTTCAGTGACAAGAGCACTGATTTCCAAGGTGGCCCTGCATTTACAGAATGAACTTGTATAAACATAAATACTACACTGTACATAAACATAAAATGGCAAAATACAGATAATAGTAGAATACAGTGTGAATATAAGTATGATGAAAATACAAAGATAACCTAAAGCAGAGCAAATTATAAACAATATGCTTAATTAGGATTTACAAATGTTGATGCTTTAAGATCCAAGAACCCCCTGGGCGATCACCTAATTTGGTCAGTATAAGCACTGACCAAGGCTCATATGAGGTTTACACAGTTCGGGGTCAAAGGTTATGTGGGCGGATTAAAGGTGCATTCTGTCATTGGCCCCACAAATGTGTTGCGTGGGCTTATACTGCAGATGGGCAGGTGGGGTGGGAATGAACTTCTAATGTGGCACTGGGGGGGGGGGGCTCATCATCCGGCGTAACCCGAGTGCTAGTCTTTATCAAAGACTTAACGGTACATGGTAGGAGGGTGCTCTTACACACATTGGACAAAGACTTGACTAAAGGCTATAGCTGGTCACAAATAATTAAATCTTAAATGACCGTTATTGGATATTAATTCACTATTCACTATTAATTGACATCAATATTTTTTCCTAAATTATCATAATATTACTAAAATCTTTTGAACGAAGGTTTAAGAGGTGATTTTGTAATGTCACTGGGACTGAGGCTGCTGTAGAAAATACACATAAGAATAATCTTAATTACCGTTTGGAAATCCCAGATGCCCAAATCGAGCAGATCGTATCCGACCCCGTGTGGCATGGTGATAGAACATGATGATGTTAAGTGTTGTATACTTTTTGGGCAGGTGATGAATATTAATGAGCTATTTTGCATACTTTGAAGAAAATTCATTAATCCACTCTACAGACTAAACTGATTAATCGATGAACTTCTAATGTGGCACAGTGATAGAACATGACAAGGTCATGTGCTGTATACTTTTTGGACAGGTTATGAATATGTGTGAATGTATGTATGTGTGTGTACGTGTCACTAAAATGTTATTTTTAAAAAAAATATTGACCTTCACAGGTGGCTCACAGCTTATATTCTTTGAATATAGCGAGCGCGAAAGCAAAGAACCGCGAAATTCTAGTTCTCTTTGTCATACTATGTATCTTTGTCCTCAGGGATTGTCAGTGTACTAGACACTCAGGCTGTACTCTATGTATGGGACCAATGCTTTATGACTGACTGGGACAGACAGGTCCTTGAAGATGTGTGCTTAGCCCTGGTGCTGCTGTTAAGGAGGGATTTCATGGAAGCAAAAGATTATCATCAAATGAAACAGGTAAGTGAATAAAGTGTTGAATTTATTCAGATGCTGACAACATGAACTTGTAACTTTGAACGTGCGACCCACCCTCCTCACGTCATTCATCACCTTTCTTCACCTGGCGCGCCCCCCCAAGTATTTATCAAGTCAGGATTTCACCACAATACTTATTGCTTTAAAAAAACAAAGGCACAGTATCACTATATCTGCAAATTGTTATCTTAGTCCAGGCTTCACCCTTGATTTATTTCCAAGGTTGACGTTCACTTTTTGTCAATTTTGGCAGCAGATCTGAAGCTTCACCACCGGTTTGCACCATACTGAAAAATGTAATAGTCATAGCTTTTTTGACTACTGTTTCTTCATAATACTTTCCATTGCATAGTTTAAGCTTCACCACTGTTTCACCTTCACTATTAGCTTTGATGTATTTCAAGCTCCGTCTTTCACACTTCAGACTTACACCCATGTTCATTTTTACAGACATGGCTACAATTATGATCAAATCCTGCATTCAACACTTCTTACAAAACACAACGAGGTCAATCAGGTTTCCAAGATGCAACAAACATGATTATTTATTTTGTTTTAATCCAATGTTCCTTCAGATACAGTTGTGTTGTTTAGAACAATAAAAACAAAGAGTATAATATGTATACAAAACCCTGGTTTTTTAACTACAACTCTTGTTACTAACTCTTGTTAACTGTTAAAAAAACATATCATTGTTAAACTGTTCCTTGTTCCAGACTAGTTCCAGGTTTGCATTGATAGCTTTGACATGGTGTTTATAATAAATGTACACTTAAAAATGATCATGTTGCATTTTGTAAATCATTGAGTGATTGGTAACCTCCGTGTTTATTAAGCTGATGTAATTTTATCCACTGCATGCAAATACTCAACATTGTTTGAAACCAGAGCCATTTGTGGAAGAAGGAGGGATGGGATCAGTCCACCAACGACCAATATTTGAATGTCTTTGGATCCACACTTGAGAAGGGGAAGTGCAATTACCTGTGGGTACATACGATCGACACAAAAAAAACCGCCTGTTTTAGAGACAACCTTTAAGAAAATCAAAATATAATATAATATAAAAACAAAGCTAAAGTTGGGGATGGTTTTCAATCTCATTGCATAAGGACAATACCCATGATTTAAATTTATGTGTTGTGTAAAAATTACTGTGTAATTGTTTACCTACATTGTTAACTCCTTACAATGTATAAAACATTTGTTTTTGGCTGTTGGTGGTAAAAGCTATCAAATTTCACTATTCACAATTTAGCGGGTTACACCTCATTCAGAAAATGTTTTGGCTGGGTATTGTGGACTACCTGATGATGTAGACCCAACCATTTAAGCCTGCCCATAACCACTAATTTTACAGAGCGTCCGAAAACTATGAAAGCAAAGCAAACCAAAAAGAAGAGAACCCTCTAAAGACCTGAGAATTATGAGAGAATTTCATTGTTAGAAAGTCTTATGACATAGATTACAGTGATTCTCAATGCTTTGCTTAATTAGTAGTGGTCATTAACTATGAGCAAAATTGAGGGGAGAAAAAATTGCATAGGAGAAACATACTATTTAGAACTGCACAATATCAAAACACCATGCATGCGAATGTTCTACTTGCTGGTTATGTATGGCAATGTAGTGACAAGCTTCATCATGGTACATGCATGATATTTAATATACCGAGATAATGTCCTGCTGATATTAGTGTACCTGTTGCATACCATGCATTTGGGGACTATTCAAATGTATACGGCAAACTCTCAGAAGTAAGCATTGACACCGAGAGCTAAGGTTGTGAGTGATGATGACCAAACCAGTGTTTCTGTTAAGGATTTTTTCAAGAGTGATTTCACTCTGGGACCAAATTTCCAGAGGGGACAAATTTCCAAGAGTGAAAACAGCTACATATAAAGATTTGTGCGTTTGCATTGTGCGTGTGGGTGTGCGAGCGTCTGTGTGGTGTCGGTGGGAGTGTGATTATGATGTGTTTTGTGTGTGTGTGTGGTAAGGGTGTGTGTTGTGTCTGTGTGATTTCCAAGAGACAAGAGTGAAAAATTACATCCAAAAGATTTTTTGCGTTTGCATATGGGTGGGTGGGTGGGTGTGGTGCGCATCTGTATGTTTGTAGTAGGTATAGTATGATGTCTGTGTATGTGTGTGTAGGTGTCTATAATGGTGTATGTATATGTGTATGTGCAAGAAGATGCACACATTCAAGAATTACTGATAGTTTCAAGTGAATTGTTAGTCTTCTTTTGGCAAAGTATATTCTCCATAGACTTGAAGTAGGTAATTACTAAACAAAAACATTATTCAACACAATGCTGATAATATTGGTGTTACATTAGATTATTTGCAAGCATATACATAATATTTTTATTGGAAAGGGGTTACTAAGTGTGTAAAAGGTGGACGTTATTGCCGTTCACGGTAATATCGACTTAACATACTTGGGTAATCTCCCGGCGTAGGTAGGTAATACGGAGCGTCCTGGGCGTCTTGAACAAAAAAATATACTTTATTTTGATCGTTAACTATTTCGCCTGAAAAAAAAACGTAGTAGCTATGATTAATACCCTTGGTCCTAAAAATGTTAGCTAATGATTCAAGATTTACCGTTGATGTTGCTGAAACAGTGTTATGCTATGTTATCCTTTACGAGGGCCCCCTCCTACCTACCTCCCCCCTACCCCCCCCTCCCCCCTACCAATGCCCTACCCCTACCCCTCCTACCTCCTCCTACCTTACTATAAGGTTTTGTTGATTAATTAGGCTTTCGCATTTCCCAAAGCCGTCGTATATTTTGTCAGGGTTGTTGAAAATTTGATTCCAGTAATTCA
Source organism: Ophioderma brevispina (assembly GCA_023653785.1). Lineage (NCBI taxonomy): Eukaryota > Metazoa > Echinodermata > Ophiuroidea > Amphilepidida > Ophiodermatidae > Ophioderma > Ophioderma brevispina. Next base: position 58,900 of record JAMKCH010026686.1, read on the forward strand.
TTCGTTCAAATACCTTCTTCTTGGTTGGAAAATCAACATTGACACTGAAATTAGCCGGGAAAAATCATTTTAAATGACTGTCAAAAAACAATAATATTTGACGCACTAAACCACAACAATCGATCAATAAGAGGGGTCTTCAGGAGCAATCGGCAAAAAAAGAACAATCGAATGTCGTTTTGTCGCTAGTACTAGAGCGGCACACTAAAGCATATTCGCTCATGATTGACATTTTACATTCAAGATCCAGTTTTCACAACAAGCTAGTTCAATGATCAGTGATGATTAACGCAAATTAATAAACCAGTGTACGCAAATATTAAGTTAAAAACCGAAAAACAAAACTAAATCTACGAAGAATTAAATAATAATCATAAATTTTTAGTAAAGAGGTTAGTTAAAATCTGGAAGAAAAGTATCGAGGAACATAGCAGCTCAAAAGGCACGTGATGGAACCTTGACGAGCAAAGTGGGAGGAAACCCTCGGACTATGACTGGCCATAGCCCATGTGGTTGGTTATGTTCTTTAAGTTCGCGAAGTCGGGATTTTGTAAAATGGAGGTGGAAAATATTTCCTGGTTCTAATTGCACCCGTATGCTGATAGGACTATAGGTTATCATTTCAAAAGCAATCAAACTCGACTCAGCTTTATTCATGTCCACATATTGATTTGTTTTATGTATTTCCACCCGGTTATCTCTTTTAATTTCCCTTTTGCTGTGTTTGATGCCGACTAAGGCGGTTGTGATGGAGGATTGGTCCTTAGTTACTTTAAAATTATAACCGGTAATTTTATAATTTATTGCTTGAGACGGATGCATTTGTTATTTATTTTTCATATTATCATGAAGTAGGGGGCCTTGCCGCCCTCCTACTTATAGTTCATTGCAGGTTTGTTTAATTTAATAGGTCTATGTGATTAAAATATTTACGTCTTTTTATCCCTTGGAAAGGAAAGGGTCCATTAACGTTTACAGCCATGGTTAGTTCGGCAATCAGCTGATCGCACAAGTCAAATTAATTATCACATCGATTTTTTTGAAAGTCTAAAGTTATACAAACATGAGGTACATAAAGCTAAACGTTGATCAATCATGATCTCGGATTATCCCCAAGGATTATTCTTTTTACTCTTCAATAAACCCATTTATAGGTTGTCACTTCAAACTTGTTGGCACAGCGTGGTACGTGGATACCCCAGCAGGACGGCGGCAAAAATGATCGTGATTTGTAACATAACTGCACCAAATTTGTTCTTAGTTCATAAGTGCTGCCGACTCTCTGTGTCGGTGTTCCGCCGGACGGCGGTGACTCTTCATGGTGCTTTGAATGAGGATTTGTGAGGAGGAATGCCACATTTTTCGAAATGTTTTCGACGCGACCGACGTAATGGATTCGACGTTTTCACCAGGAATCACAAATCACACGTCAAAGCTTCCCCCCTTTCAAAAACCATATAGGTAAAGCTTCACCAAACGAAAATAAAGAACGCCAGGACTTCACGATAGCAAGAAATATATTGACCTGAAGCTTCGAAGTCGAGTCGGCGTCGATAATTGGCGACCCGTGAGGAGGGTGGATCCACGCTTCAACAGTGACGCCTGCATAACATAACAGGCAATGTGATTGGTTTTGAAATCCGTTTTGCCTATTTTAACAAGACAGGCCAGTAATTTGATCTAATCTGTAATTTCTATATGTGTGTATCAAATTCCGACTTGAAATCAAAAAAAAAGCCTTTCCCATGAATATCTCGGATTTGTAAGCGTCACATTGTGCACTACTTGACCTGTACAGTGTGACGTACTCAAACACAAATATGATGATCTTGTTTATTCTGTACTGAAGCAAATCAAAAATAGATGTTTTAGTGTATATTTTGGTCGTTCATCGCTGTATGTTATATTTGCGGGAGCGGCTTATGAAAAATGTCCTCAAATAATTCATATTTTCATAGTGGGTGTTTTGCTACTACATTACAGTAGTCATATGGAATTGTACATAGTTTCTTGATGTTTAAGGCTTTACTAAAAAAAATCATTTTTTTGACATTGTTTGATTCTCTCACATTATCGCTGCTGATCAACGTTAACTGTAACAAAAAACTAAAAGAGAAGAAACGTTCTACTCACGCAATTTATCTATCTTTTATGACAAAAAGAGATAATCGACATATGAATTACTATCTGCTAGGCTTGAAAAATAAGTAATATTTGAGAACAAGTCACTGAAATGGCCAAGACACTAGCCCCTATAGATGGGGTGGTCTTTGTTTTCTTGTACAATTTAAAGTATTATTATTTAGGAATGTGATGGGATCATAAAAACATGGAACAAGGACTGTTAAGGTCCATGGACGATACCAATAGCACTCGTCCCCAGAAGTCCCCGATTTTACCGGAAGTGGTTGCATGAAAATTTTGTTATCATAAAAAAGCTGTTGTCTTTTTCTCATCCTGTGAAATCTTAGGGCTAACTGGCTAAAGGCAGTTTGGTTTGGAAGGTATTAGTGAAACTCTATGCCCATTTTGGCTTTTTTTCTCTTCGACCCAATAAGAATTTTAACAGTACGATATGGGGATTACAAAATCTTTTTTAGTTCGAACATTAAAAACGGGTTGAAATATCGGCGGGAAACTTTACATTATGGGGTTTTGGGGCCATTCTCTATCAAGATGAATAAATTATAGGCAAAATCGGGCCCACATCCCCCTTTAACAAACAAGTTCTGTTTTGATCGTCTGGTTTTCATAATATTGTTTATCACACCCCAGAGGGTTGTTTTGAGGTAATCCCACAATGCACCAGTTTGGGAAAATTTCACCTCAACTAGGGTCATTTGTAATCCTAACAATCCATTCTTAAAACAGTAAATCCCTGACTTTAACGCTCATTTTAGCCACACAAACGTGTTTAGTACTTAGGTGAAAATTTTTTGCATGAATATGAAATGTTCGTTGTGGTTCTTAAACTTTTGGAACGCTTGTTTTATCCCTAAGTACTGAACGGGTTTGGTTACAGTACGGTATTAGGCACATTGCTATGTATTCATGGGATCACACCCTTTATAGTAAAGCAGTTTGATATTAGTTGTGATTTAGTGATGTGCTAAATCATAAAATATACTACTGGTTAGAGTCTATTTAGTGTTAATTGCATAAGCGCATTAGGAAATGCAAGGAAGAGTGCAGATGGCTATGTTTATGACGTCTCGTAGATGTCTAAGGTCAGAAATACCTTCAAACACAATAATGAGCCTCTTGTGCCAAATGATCTAAATTATATTATAATAAAATTTAATGATCTTTATTGATTTGGGTCAGAAATTTGGATGTCAAAACAACATTACATATACACAATAGTTAAGATTACTTATGGGTTTACTAGTGTCCGTGTTGAAGCGTTGCAGTTAAGCGATGATATGTCCTCACAGCGACGGACCTCCAAAATGACCGCGCAAAGTCATACAAAACTCATCAGGTATTATATTCCAAGGGAAAAATCTTCTCAGTCCTGAAGGTAAATACTTGTCCAGCGTTCCAGACGACAAGGTTAAATTAATCCCTCGACGGATAATATAAATCAACAGTATATTCAGTCAAGATACTCACCAACGATTCATCTGTCCCTAATTTTGAAGCCTATTTGATTCCCAGCACTTTCGGCTTCAAAGATGACAGTAGAATTAATTACAAAATACAGCACTCTGCTTCACATGGCATCGAACTATATAAAATCCTGGCACTATGTTTTTTACAGGTCTGCTCCTCAAGGCAGAGTAAAACTAGCTATCTCTAGCTAATTGATTTATAAATGAGTGGATGCTGGCGGAGAGTCCTTCCAGTGATAGTATTAACTACTCACAGATAGATTCACCTTAGAACAATAATCATTACATTCATTCTGATTGCACTAAAAAATGACCTTGCACCATCAAATAAGATTTCACAATCTCTCAATTAATCACTTCATTATAGAGAACTTTGGGGGAATTCCAGATCTTGCAATGTTTTGACTTTTAAAGCATAAACAAGCCGACTCAGTTTCCAAGTTTAGCATTCTTGGGGAATCCACTTACCCTATTGTGCATCTAAACAGTTGCACTTAGCAAAACAACTCTAGGGGTATTCCCTTTCTCTCTTTTACAGTAAACAAAAGTGCTTTTCTGTGAGGAAAATCTTTCTCAAATAAAATTGAGATGAGAAAATAAGATTTTTAAAAGTTTAATCATGAAAAGGAGGCCATATACCCATCCTCCCCCTTAAAAAGAAAAATTTGAATGAAAATGAAATGAAAATTTCCAAAATCTGGCTTATTACCTTTAACCCATTTTCTGTGGTTAATTTTACATACAGTTTACACAGCGTAAATTTTACTTTTATAATGTTCTTGCATTGCGGCCCGTCTTCATTACAATTGTAAATTTTGAATACTAAATTTCGAACAAAATAGCAGCTCGGACAAGGCATCTCCCAAGACATTTTCTTTTCCTTTGATAGGTCTTTATGTCCAGATTTATTCTTGTAGAGTTAAACTCAAAAATGACAAGTTCTCTGATTCGTTTTCTCTGTGGCTTGAAAGTCAACGGATTGTGATCCGTGTACACTAGAGGAAAGGGGTGCACTGTTGTACTCAAGTACACTTCAAAATTTTGCAACATGACAGTTAGCAATGCAGACATTTTTCTCAATGTTGAGTAGTTTTCTGATGTTGTCAAAACTTCTCGAGGAAATAACATACAGGATGAATCTACATCATTTTCATCCTGCTTGCATGAGAACTTCCACCACAGCCTCATCAATGGCATCAACTGGCACAACTTGAATTGTTTTCTGCAGTCTGGCGCAATCCAAACTGGCGCATTCATCAAAATAGACTGAATTTTCTAAAAAGCTTTTGGCATGCCCTGACCAGACAAATTTTGCATTTCTTCAGCAGGTTGGTCGCGGACACGCAATTTATGAGAAATTGGACAGGATTTTTTTGTAATACCCGACCATACTAAGAATCAGAGATCTCTTTTGCTTGTGGTGTGGGGATTCTCATTACTTCAACTTTTGCAGTGATTGGGCCTAATTTGCCTGCATTACAAAAATGCACTAAGTAGTGACATTGTCATTGCAACAATTCACTTTTACCAGATTCACAGTCAAACCTGCTTGAGATAATTTCTCAAATAAATGATGGAAGCTGTCTCATGTGTTTTCCCTGTTTCACTGTTACAAAAGGAGATTCATCGACATTAGGCTTCACAATTTTCTATGTCTTGCAACTATACTGTTCCACTAATCTTGAAATTGTCTGCGGCAGAAATTTTTTGAGACCAAATGCCATTCTTTGTATTGGTATAGGGCCATCGGGTTGGTTGTAAAAAAGGCTGAATTTCTTTGGCACGGTCAATGAGGGAACTTGCCAATACCCTTCAACAAATCAAATTTGCTAACAAATTTGGCCTTCCAACTCTATCTATGCAATAATTCATCGTGGGATGGAATGGTCGGTTTTGGAACGAGGTGGACTTACGAAACTCGTGACAAAACGAAAGAGTGAACCATCAGGTTTGGGAAACAAGACGGAATACACGGGGAAACCATTCACTATTGCTTTGCTCTACTATTCCATGTCTAAACATGTTATTTCACCTCATTCCTGATATATGTTGCCAAAAAAAAAAAAAAAAACACAAAAAAACTTGATTGGATTCACCCTAGAAGGATGTTGCTTACAGGCTCGGAGTCCCTAAATCTATGTCATGGGTTATGAAATGTGTCTCACTGGGTAAATAAGGAAATAGGTTCCCAATTATGAATTAACTCTTTCAAGTCACCTTGTTGACTTTGTGGGGGGTGGTGACATGACTTTCTTGCTAATGGCAGTATGTTTTTTTTTTTTCTCAGAAATTTTTGCAATTTGAATTTTTTGTTTTTTTCAAAATTTGTTACAGTGCTGTTTTGTTCACATTCTAACTCTGTGATGTCACACTTGTACCTACACACAAACTTCGTGAACATTACACAGCAGGTTTATGTCATATCTCTGTCCTTATACTCTTTGAGCAATTTATGTGACATAATGTCGACTTTTTACGTACTGGTGTTTTAATCACTAGTCAAGGTTCTCCCACTTTGCCTGATCAATATCATATGGTCCAGATCCTTGGCGTTGCAAGGATGCCCATGGTATGGAAAAAGTGCCAGAACTTTATTCACCTGGCTTGGATACTCTGTTCCTCGCATCTTTGTATACCATGTTTTCATTGTTGCCTGACTCTGTTGAAGATTTGTGTTTGGCAATTTCAGTGGATCTTTGGAGCCTGTGTCTGAATGAATTGAGACACATAGTCTTAACAAATTCACATCAGGATTTTAACACAACCCTTTTCTTTCAGTAGTTTCAATGATCCCCTAACTTTGCTGACAAACACCAACTCCAAATGGACTAAATCCTAATGGGAATATTGTAAAGGCAGCCCTGGTAGAAATACACAGGAGATGAACTCCCTAGCCCAATCCTCTCAATTCAAAACAATAGGTTTGTCATTGTTTTCATGTTTGGTGGTACCTTTTCTAGGGCCCCTGGGATGGGGTGGTATGCTGAAGAAATGTACTGGGATATTCCCAACTGGTCATAAAACACTTTGTTGGAACAAATCTGACATGAAATTGATCCTTGATCAGATGAATGATTTTGAGAGGCCTACTCCCTACTAGGGTGAAAAACACTGTGTTAGAGCTTTCAATATATTCTGTGCCCTCATATTTCTCAAGGGTATAGCCTAGGGAATCTTGTGACGAGACATGATGGTCAGTTAAATAAATGATTTTCTGACTGGTCTTTGGAAGTGGTCCTACGCAATCTACTAAGAATCTACTAAATGGCTCATCAAATGCTAGGTATTGGGTGCAAGGGAGCAGTAGGAATTTCTGATTGGGCTTGCCCCACCATTTGAAATGTGGGACAAGTCTTACAATACTCAGACACATCTTTCCTGAGTGTGAGCCACCCAAAAATGACTCCTAATTCTGTCATGGGTTTTCTCACACCTAAGTGTCCTGCCATGGGACTATCATGGGCTATGAGATCACTTCCTATGGTATCCTTTGGCACTACAATTTGAGGCACAACCTTCCATTCCTCATCTACAAGTGCATAGGGTGGCCGCCATTTTCTCCTGAGGACACCATTTTGCTTGTAGAACACATTTACCGGAATTTGCTCGGCTTCCGTGCGACAATGCCCTCTCACCTTAAGTCCTAAGTGCTGGGTCGTTGTGCTGCTCATTACCAGCTTGTCATGGCTTAAAGGTCTCCTTTACAGTCCCTAACTCTCTATCATGTCAAGACTGGATTTTCATTGTTTACAGCTTGCACTTTGTTGTGTCAGGGCGGGATTTCAATAACAGGAATTTAGTCTCCCTTAAGAGGGAAGATGACCTCTAAATTCCTCTAATTTTGAAGGAGAAAAAGTATCCTCTAAATTTGGGACCAAGTCTTCAACACTCTTCCTATAGGTGTGAGTACTGTGATACTCATACCTCTCACCTGTTTTCCTGTGAGGCGTTTCTGTAATTGACCTCCTCGTTAATGACATGCGGGAAAAAAATGTCTATTCATCATCAAATTATACACTGTACAGGGCACCTGGGAAATGGGATTGGGAGTACCTTCACCCCTGCCAAATCATTCCCTAACAACAGGATACCCCTTTTACGGGGTTCTTGTCTAACACCAATTGCTGACAGTTCCAGAAACCAAGTCTGATTTAAATTCATTTGTGTGAAGAGACACACTTACAATCCATACCTATCAACCTGAATTAAATGCACTAGTAATGTGGAAACTCTCAATAATCAAATGGAAGTGCATTATTCCAATATCAGGACTGCGCGCAGCATGGGTTACGCATGATTCTAATGGGTTTTTGAGATGCTAAACATCACTGAAAGTGAACAAATCCCTCCAAAACAAAAGCTTAAGTCATCCCTACTTTTCTGTGTCACTTCCCTTTGTGGGTTTCTTGTTCTGAACAGAAAAAATGAACTTTTGCTGCAAAAGTACCTGCAAACTATTGGTTTTGACTCCCTTTTTGGCTCCCTCCCTTTGGGGTGGATAGCCATGTATCTCCCAAACCGTGACCTTGTATGTCCTGGCTTCTTACAGTAATTGCACGTGAACTGTGATTTGGGTCCCATCCATTGTTTCTGATTAGCACCATTACTTCTTTACTCCCCTTTTCACGGGAACCTGACTGGGAGTTCCCTCCTGAGTGCTACCATGAGAAGCTTTGTTAGAACCCGGACTTTTGTTGTATTTGTCTGTCCCTGCAATTGCTGGCATAGGGCTAATCTTATGACTTAATTGTGTGTCAATGCAATAATCGTCGGCCTTTACGCTTGATTACGCAAACTGTCAATTTTGTTTTCATTCACGATGTGTTTTGATATTGGATGTAGACACTGTTTGAACTCTTCAACTAACATCAACTCCTAAGTTGACCAAATTTTGCTCCGACTTCTTTGAGGAAGCCAGGATACAAACATTGGTTCCTTTTACACAGGCAAAATTAAACATGGGGTCTGAGTCATCCTTTTTATGACAAGACCTGAATTCTTGTCTTATGCCCTCTTGGCACCAATTATATTCTTGAGCAATTGCCTGCTTAACCTAGTCATAATCACGCATCTGTCTTAATGACAGGGCCGCATTTATATTTCTCGGGCTTACCAATGAACACTGACTGTAGAAACAAGGTCCAAGACGCATTGGGCCATTTCAAGTATTGGCAATTTCTCACGTGTAAGAAGTTATTGTCTACTTCGTGTTCCGAAATTTGGAACCAGGCGAATATTTTAGCTGCATCAAACCAGTTTTCTTGGAAGAGTTTGACGAGTAGGGCTGTTGTTTTCATTTTTTCTAAATCAGTTGAGCTTCAAGATCTTTCTTTTCATATCCATTTGCTTTTGCAATTCCATCTCTTTTTGTTCATTTCATTTTGCCATTTTCCAATTATAATTCCCTTCTCTATTTGTGTGCATTTGCAATTTTTCTTCTTCTAATTCATTTCTGTCTTATTTGATTTGTGCATTTCCATACTTTTTCATTCTATTTCTAATTCCTTTGAATTTCCGTGCTTTTAACTTGATTTATGCACAATTTTGCCCTGTCCAGATTTCTTATATCCTATTCACATATGAAACTACCACAACAAACATCGTCCTGACAAATTTTTCAATCAAAAACTATTTTTGATGACTTGCTTCTTCATAGAATTGTTTTGCCTCAGTCCTAAATGCTGGTTAGTTTCATAACTCAGGCTTTCTCAGAGAAGATAATAAAGGCGCACAAGGGGAGGGGAAAGATGAAAACTGCGAGCAAAAAGAAAGGGGGGGGGACAAAAATACAAACCTTTAAAAAAGCTTTAAAAAAAGAAAAAACCTAAAAAATTAAAAAAAAAAAAAAAAAAAAAAAAAAAAAGGGGGGAGGAGGAAAAAGGGGCAAAGGGGGACAAAGCGAGAAACGGGGGGGGGGGAAAGGAGGAATCAAGAAGCGCAAAAGGAGCCGAAAGGCAAGGACCGGACGAGAGCGCCCAATGCTGTTATGACGTCTGTAGAGTCTAAGGTCAGAAATACCTTTCAAACACAAATAATGGGTCTTGGAGCCTGTTGACACAAATGATTAAATTATATATAATAAACAGTTTTAAGGATCTTTACTTGATTTGGTTCAAGATTGGTAGGTCCAACAAAACAAAAATACATATACCACAAGTAGTTAAGATTATTATCGGTTACTAGTTGCTCCTGTGTTGAAGCGTTTGCAGTTCAACGATGATATGTCCTCACGCGAGACTCCAAAATGACAGCGACAAGCTCATACAAAACTCCTCAGGTATTATTTCAAGGGAATCTTCTCAGTCTTTAAGATAACTTTTGTCCAGCAGTTCAGGACGACAAGGTTAAATTAAATCCCTCGACGATAATAAATCCACAGTATATCAGTCCAAGGATAATCACCACGATTTCATATCTGTCCATAATTTGGCATCATATTTTGATCCCAGCACTTTCGGTTTCAAGATGACACAGTAGAATCATTACAGCAAATCTGCTCAACATGGAATTGAACATATATAAATCCTGGCACCGGTACAGGTCTGCTCTCAAGGCGAGTAAAAAGGCTCTCTTCTAGCTTTTTTTTTTTACTTGTTTCTCGGGGATGCTGGCAGAGAGTCTTCCAGTGATAGTAGTTAATACTCACAGATAGATCCCCTTTCTAACAATAATCATACATTCATTCTTATGCAAGAAAAGACCTTGCCCATCAAATCAGATTTCACAATCTAAAATTACATCCTTATTAATATATAAACTTTGTGGGGGAATTCCCAGATAGTGCAATTGTTTTGATCTTTGAAAGCATACACAAGCGGAGTCGTACTAATTTTAGCACTCTTGGGGAATCCCCACTTCCCCCGTATTGTGCAATCTAAAACAGGTGACTTAGCAAAAACAAACTAGGGTTTATTCCCCTTTCTCTTTTACAGTAAAAACAAAAGTGCTTTTTCACTGTGAGAAAATCTCTTCTCTAATAACATTGAGAAAATAATATTTTTAAAGTTTAATCAGAAAAAAAGGGAGGCCATATAACACATAGGTTGCATAAAACATGGACACCAAATTGCTGTGCAAATTCTTTTATTACACACACACTAGTCAGGATTGATAATAGCAGTTGAAACATTAACTGCCAGGATTTTTGTTTATTATGATCATAGGTATTTTACTCAAGCATAAGTTATACACAGCAGACATACAGGGTGCATTCCAGCATTTACAAGACAACGGTGCCTGCAAATTTATGTACCAGATTTATTTTGACAGAAGAGATTGGTGGAAGTTAAATCACATGATGTTTTAATGTAATCATCCTACTTGCATCAGGACAGGAAAATGGTATTTCCCAATGGGGGGTGTTGATTACGAAGTAGATGTTTACTGCCCACCTATACTGCTTTTATCATTCTCGAGTCATTGACGTCAATGTGTTACGCAGTGGTCGCAGCATGAAGTCGCGAGAGTTAATTCAAAGCAGCTGGCGTATGAACACGGGCGTATTAGAGGTGGTACGAAAAGAAAAATGCAACACATAAAACAATCCGTACTGGATTTGTTGACGTCAACTGGATCAAGAAAGATAATATGGACTCTAGACAGAGTGAATGTTTGCTTCTGTTGGGGAGGTGAGTGGTTTTGCAAAGGGAAGTAGGGGCATTAGTTGGTCATGACCATTGGGGGGCCAGGTAGATAAGATATCCCCAATTTTTATCCCCAGTTTTCTCCACCCTGGCAGAAGAAAAAATAACAAATATTAGCGAAATTTGCGGCCCTGGAATTTGGGGCTAAAATCACAACATTTTGGCAAAAATCAGTGCTTTTGGCAAAACATTGGTTCTAAATCTGCAAAGTTGATTTGTTTCCATCACCCCAAAATTTTTCCATTGTGTGCTACCCCCAATTTCATTCCTCCATCCCCCAGAAAAAAGAAGTCTGATGCCGCCACTGGTCATGTAGTGCGGCAAAAAGATATGGAGTCACGTACGCCTGGTCATGGGCTCATAAATTATGCCAAATTGAGTAGTGCAAACAACTCCGATTAAGCTAAAAATTTAATATGAGTCAATGCAGCAGTGTTAGTGCTGGGCTATACAGTTGGAATAATGACAATCAGATTTTGTATAAGGATCATATATGGGATTCAGAAAAATACTAAGTTGCCATTTTTTAATCAACAATATCTTAAAAAACTCTACTGTTCTAAGACCGAAAATAAATGTGAAAAGCAAAATCAAGTTGGTCTTTTATACATCATGTTTTTTTATTTTTGAATCTGGTTACGTTGTAGCAAGCACTTGCCAACTCCAGCCCCCAAGACAACCCAATCCATTCCCAATGGGCGATCCCACACGCAAGTGCCTCCAAAACAGCCCCCTATGAGCCATCAAGACTGGAAGCTTCACCAGCAGGACTAAGAGATCCAGTTGAAACTGGTTATCAACCAAACCTGATGTCAGGGAAGAGTGGAAGATGAAGAATCCCCAGAACAGAATTGGACATAATCGAGCAAATTATAACTTCAAATAGAAAGAATGTAGTTGATGTGTCGGTGTGGGGGTTCGGAGGAAGTACAACTACAAGAGAAGACGTGTGTACAGTGTTGCCAGTCATGGTGACAGAACCTCACTGTAGAGGAATGTATGGACCATGACGATTTACTAAGGTAATACTCCATACACAATATCTTATTGAAGTGTATTATATTAGGAGAAAACAATGACGTGGTCAAATTTTAGTAAAAGTGTTTTATGTCCTCTGTGCTCGTGACCAGTGGATGGCGCCAGAGAAGGCATGGGAGGGGAAGAGGGAATGGGTGGGGAGGGAGATTTCCCCTATTCCCCCCCCCAAGTTGCTCCCCATGGCCAGAAGAAAAATGGGGATTTTTGCCAAAAATCAGCAAATTTTGGGCCAAAATTGGTTAAAAGTCTCCAATTTTTCTGCCTTCACATATGTTCATTAATAGTAAATCCAAGTGACCTTGAAACTTCATAATTTTTTTGGACACAGTCACTGTTCGGGAGGGAGCATTTGTATATTCCACAGATTCAATACCTCCAAGAGGCCAAACTGGAGATGTTTTTACAAAACATGAACAAAGACCAATTTTAAATACAATTTTTTACAATAAAAATTATAAACTTATAGAACAAACTGCAGGAGGACCCGCGCTTCGCGGGGCTCGCCGCTATAGGCAAGCGGAGACCCTGAAAAGAGGCTTTATTTAACAAAAAGGTAAGCGGCAGCAATCTGCCCACAACATCAAAATTTTGTAGTATTATCGAAAAAGATTAGGGTTTGAAGGTATTGGAAGTGAAATCTGCATTAATTTGCTCATGTAGAACGATAGATATAGGCTAATTGCATACAATATGCATACGAAGGAAATTAGGTAGACGTATTTGCAGAAAAATAGCATAACTTTAGCAATTAAAGAGCTAATCGATTTTGTTTCTTTTTAATAATTTAGCCAATAAAATTACCAAAACTATAAAAGTAAGAAAACTGACATAATCTCTTTGATATAAGTATTTGTAACAGGTCGATATTTTCAGATTGTACATATTTTGTGATTTTAGATGCTATTTTTACTTATAAAGTTTTATACATACATTATATTGTACATT
>JAMKCH010026687.1:0-19099 GCA_023653785.1 Ophioderma brevispina
CCTCCAGGAGATAATGATCATGATTCTCCATTTTTGGTTTCGATTATTTTTTTGGTTTCTTTCTGTGATTTTTTAGACTGCATTTTTTCTTCTGAATTCTTCCCATTTTTAAGGATTTTCCTGGGATTCTGGTTTTTGTTCCTCGAGAATCTGATCGAATTCTTCGGGGGAAATTTCGAATTTTTGTTTGGCCATCTTTATATTTTTCTAATAAATTTTATTTTTATAATCAAATTTGATAAGAATGCCAGAATGTGCTGTTTTGAACTTAAATTTGATGGATTTGTCCAAGGGATTTGAGTTTCGTTTGATTGATGTTGGAAGGTGGGTGTAAGTGATTGCCTGTGAGGCGTATGTGATTATATAGGATTTAGGGGTTTTCTGTGGGTGTATGTAGTGTATGGGTGGGGGGGATTGTTGTTGGGTGTATGTGAGGTAAAAAGTACAGAAACCCGACAGAAAAAGTGGGGATCAAAGTACAGAAATCAGACAGAAGTCCAGAACTGACTTTTTACATCCTCACTAAGGTTATATACACATTAAAAATAAAAAAAGGTCATCATCACCTGCAGAAAACTTAAATGGAGGCAAACCATACGTAGAATACACCAACACATGGACCCCATCTGTATGTTATGTGTATATTTCAGGGCTCCTTTATAAGGTTTAACCACATGTCAACAAACATCAAAACAAACACACTAATGACTTTCGTGTCAAATGCTCCCCATATCCGACCATCCGAATGAAATTGAACTAATTTATTGGAGTTTATTATCTTGAAGCGTGTAACACAAGGGACACTTGATTTTTTTTTACGATAAATCAAATGGTGCAGGCAATTTCCTAAAGGAGAATCTTGCAGTTATGTTTGTTCCTATTTTAGCAGACGTCATCCGTCTTTGACCGAAAAATCACACTTCGTGATTGATTAATTACCCAAGCGCGGCTGACAACTGAATAATTTTATTCCGATTTAAATTTCGATTATTATTGGGTACGGCGGTCCGGTAGTACGTAATTCCTCCTGTTTTCTAAAATTGAACAAAACAAATGTTGGCGTAGTGTTTGGAAAATTCTCAAACTGGATATACACCGAAAGGCATTGGAAAATTGATTCGTCGCCCGTAGAGATTGGCGTGTTACTTTTCCGTGTCTGCGAGTCCACCGAAGTACCCGCAAAAACGTTCAATTTTTCTCGCTAGCTCTATCATGTTCACGGACCCAATTACGATACTTCTTTAAACAAAACATAGTAACGTAACGGACCCCCTGATGCAAAAAACTCCATAGAACCCCATCGTATTCCGGAGATATTTGCGATTTAGATTCATTTTACAACACTGCTCTATGACGGACGGATCACGTTCAATCTCTCGTCTCGCGCAGTACCAATTTAGATAATTCTTTTCGCAGTCGTTCACAAGCAGACTACACACTTTTTCCGGACCGCCGTAGTTATTGGGTGAACATTTTAGGAGCTTAAAAATCATAACGAGGTATCATATACCGTCGTGGTCACGGCATAGTGTCGAATCTGATTTTTTTTGGTCAATTGAGTTTAAAGTTGATTGGTTGCATTTTGTATACTCTTTAATTGTACGTCAACAATCAAAATGAAATTACAATCTCCACCAACCCAAAATAGACCCTGTCGAATAACACCCATTTTATAAAACGGGTTTTCACAAACAATCGATGTTCGTATTCGATACTTGGCTTGTCCCAATATCTCACAGCAAACCAGATAAATTGCTAACGAATACGTATTCGCTGGTACAAAGATTGCTACTTAAGTGATCAAAAAAATCGATAATAGGTCGGTACCTGTCTATACTTCATAAGGACTTGTCATGTTCTTTCACATTTAATTTTTTTGTGTTTTAAAATTTAAAACTTGTGTTCTTGTACTAATTGAAACCTACGGCCTGTGCATCGTGAAAAAGAATTATCCAAGTTTGTGTAGGTTTTTTTACATTGATTACAAATAAAAAAATATCATTTTAGGGCGACGAGCGACACTAACCCCGTCTTCATACAAAGGGGTGGGGTTATCTACCAACCACACCCAGGTAATTTCCCTCGGGTGCTCAAAAAACGTTACAAAACTTTTGTAAAATGGTTTCACATCCTTCCTTCGCGGTCATTTTTGCGAAACAAATGTGAAGGTAGCACCGTCATCGGGGTCAGCGTATACGCCTTCACAACACGCTAAGTGATTGTGCCATTCTATTACCCCGCGATCTCCTTCGCCTTTCTTGATATTTTTTTTTTTTATTTTTTTTTCGACATCGGGCACATTATTCGCCTTTAAATGATACTGCATACACTTTTTTCTTAGGTCATTTGTTGAAATATTGTACACAAAGTATCGCTCTAAAAGTATTTGTTTATAAAACTGTCATTTTTTCTATATTTGGAGGCCCAAACTCCTTCCGCATGAAAATCCGAGATTTGCCTCCTTTCCTACCTTTTTTGGTGCAAAACACTTTCATTTTTGCAATATAACCAAAAACCCGATTTGTGTCTGTGGAAATGAACAATTCTGCCATTTCGAACTGTGGCGTCATTGGACCCATACTAGGTATGATTGTATGTACTTATCATCTATGGAACCAATACGGAGGGGACCAGAGGCTATATACATGGTACGAACAGGGCCGTACGCAGGATTTTATATGGGGGAGGGAGGTTCAACTGGTTTTCGAAAAAGGCGACCTTTTTTGGTAAAAGTGGACCTAACCCCAAATTTTGCCGTTTTTTTTTTAACTTTTTTGAACATCTCATCACTAAAAAAAGAACTTTTCTTGTCAAAATTTCTCCTATCTTTTATAACCTTTTTATATTCAAAAAGAGTCGAACTCATCCCCCCCAGCCGCATCCCCCCCCACTCATCCCACAGCAAGGGTGTCCCCCCCAATCGCGGGCCCTCCCTCCCCCCCCCGACCGCCGCCGTTCGTGGGCGGTATTACCCCACCTCATCAACCAAGACTACACCATCATCCTCCCTCACCATCAAATCATCGTCATCATCGAGCATCATCGAACCGTCGTCATAGACCATCATCGTCGTCCATGTCGAATCATCGTCGTCATCAATCGTCACATCATCATCAGGCAGCAGCATCGCAGCTAGCAGCAGCAGCTGGTATTATCACTCAGTATTATTTTCAACAAGTGATCGCACAAACATGTTGGAAGAAAATATTTTTTTTTTTACTATTCTGCAACTTGGAAAAATCATGTAAGCGCGAATATGAATCTATTGGGTTTCTTAACACAACCCCAGCGCGTATGGTTTATACAACCACTAACCTGGCTACCGTAAGGATCAAACTCTTGTGTGGACTTCTTTCTTGCATGGCTCTCTGTCTCTGGAAAAAGTGCTTTAAAAATGTCTGAAAATGCACTAATTTATAAAAAGTTTGATGAAATTTTATGATTGACACATGGTAAACTGGTATGTTTTCCTCAAACTAAGTGGTATTTTTTTTTTTTTTTTTTTTTTTTTTTTTTTTTTTAATTTTATCAATTTCACATCACATCGATTGCAAATTCTAGTTTTGGGCGACTATAGAGAATCTTGGTTGCCGGTCTGACATCGCCAAGTTTGGGTGATCCGTACAAAAAAATTTCTGGTCATCATATGTTTCAAATGTGGTTTATTTGGTGATTTAGCTGAGTACTTATGGTTTGGGGTGTACTTACTCTTTTGTTTATTTCCTCGTGAGAGTTTTAAATGTGAAAGAAACGCTCAAATGCCATTTTATCCCCATATACTACTATGTATTGAGTTAGTGGTGTGTAAACCTATAGAACATCCAGTGGATCGAATGTCTGTCTCAGTTTTTTCTCTGAATTTTTGACCTTTCAAAATCAACCTCAGTCTTTAATTGAAAATGATATGTAAGTAAGTGATATTCACTGACAAAATATGATTGTTATTATATTAAAAATCATTATTTAGCGGACTGCCATGTGCATTGGGAACTTATATCTTAAGTAGGTGAGCTCTGTATAATATTTTTGCATGGCGATTGGTATGTGCCACCCACCAGCCGACGAATTCGGCAGCCTCAAACGGCATAAACTGTGTGGACAGTGGTGGCAGAATCTAAATCATTCCGGGCACATGCATAGGAATGTAGAGTTATTTTAAACTGATAAATGGAGCTAGAGTAGAGTAGGCCTACCCTTAAGGCTAGCAAAAGCTATCTGTTACGACAAATCCGAATGATAAAACGAGTAAAGATAGCTTGCTTTGCTTGTCCAGACCGGAGGGGGGGGGGGGAACTCACATGTGGAGGTGATGCACATGAATTCTGTGTAGACCCCGGTGACGGTCGTTTTAAACATCAGCGGCCACCCAAAAATGTCATATTTTTGACATTTTTTCCACGGTCACCCAAGACGGCTATTTTTGGAAAATTTTCACACAAAGACACCTCTTTTTTAGAAAATGTGGCCAAAATCCACCAAGACGCCATGTTTTTGAAACATTTAGCAAATTTGTGGCCCAAATAACTTCCTATTTATGGGCATTTTGCTGTCCTCTCACCCAAAGACCAATATTTTTGCATGGTTACATCACCGAATGCCCTTAGGTTTAATGTTCCACATTTCATGTGAGACCCCCCCCCCCCCCCC
Organism: Ophioderma brevispina; assembly: GCA_023653785.1. Taxonomy (NCBI): domain Eukaryota; kingdom Metazoa; phylum Echinodermata; class Ophiuroidea; order Amphilepidida; family Ophiodermatidae; genus Ophioderma; species Ophioderma brevispina. The sequence continues at coordinate 4,648 of JAMKCH010026687.1, forward strand.
CCCGCCCTGGTTGAATTGCTGACTGCTGATAGCTGGGCACAATCTGGTTACCACTGCCTGGATGCAAAAGCCATGTTTTTCTAGCAAAAAATTACATTGACCCCGGTATCAAGATCAGATTAAGCTTTGTGCGTGTATTCAGATTTCTTGTCAAGAGGGCCTCCCTCATCAGGAATATCCTTGGAGTCTCTGTAGTTTAAATGACAAAGTACCTGTGTACTTGGTCTTGGTTCTATAATCCTGTAACAGCAGAACTCTGCTAAACTGGAATATTGGTGCAGAAGTTAATCGACAGCCCGTCGGACGAAAAGATAGGTGCTCCAAGAATACACACAAACAAGGGTGCACTATACAAAACTTGAGCAAGATTTTACAGATGTGGCCACCATTAGGAAATACTCCCGATGGCTGGTATGGCATAGCTCTTGTGATAGTTAACTTATGGGTAAACATGTAGAACAGCTCTCTGGGCAGACGGTTCCAAATGGATAGAGCTCTTGTATAGAAGGCAAACTTGTATGCATTAATGGTTGGTACGTTTGGAATTGGGTAATTTCAAATGGATGATCAATCCGGGCCGACAGATGTGAGTCGCTCTTTGGATACAAGTTGGTAGCGAAATGTGGACCAATCCATAATGAATTCGTCTATCATTGTACTTGCTGTATCAACGACGTGTAGGTAAAGGATCCGCAGTTTTAAATCTCGCAAAGTGGTGTAACATGGCTTGTTTTGAATAATTTGTAAAACGAATCTAGCTTGCATTCTTTGTATTTGTTCGCAGGCGATTGATAGCATTGATGTGTTAGGATTCCAAACTCGCTGGCATATGCGATTTAGACGAACTAGATAGTAAATGCCTGGTTTTTGACTTTTTGTCAACACGGAGATAAAGTTCTACGAGTAAGACAGCGTACGGCTGGCTTGTGGTTGTTGACTTGTTGCAATGAGCATTCCAGCGGAGGTCGTGTGAGAATTGTGACACCTAAGTAGTGATGACTTTTCACCTGTTTGAATTTTTTCACAGGAGGGTATCTGGAAACATTTTTGACTACGCTTACGTGTGGATTGGTTCAAACTGCACACTTCTTCAGGTTGAAATGCATCAACCAGGTTTTCGACCATGATGCAAAATATTTAGGTCGTCTTGAAGAATTTGGTGATCATCTTTTGTTCTCTATCACCCTGTACACAATACTCGTCGGCAAAATTTATAGTCACTGAATGTGTTGCTGGAATCGTGTGATACTAGATCAGAAACAGGGCTGGTGCCAAGGACCGATCTTGCGGAACCCCGTATGTAGCATCAACCCATGACGAGTGTGTGCCTTTAACATAACCATATTGCTACGCTTAGCCATAAAACAATTTATCCAACCCAGTTTGTTTCCTCTATACCATAGTACTTTAATTTAAACTGACATATTTTGATGGGAGACCTTATCGAAGGCCTTTCTGAATCCAGCAAGACCCGCGTCCTTTTTTTTTTTTTGACCCCTGTTGTTCAGTGTTTCAGACCGTCGTTTGTTAAGTTTATGAGTTGAGTTACCGTTGATAGGCATTCCCTAAAACCATGCTTGGGCCACCAAGTAATATGTTTTGGATCCTGCTTAAGATGTTTGCCACATGACTAAGAACGATGTGTTCCATTATCTTAGCAACAAGGCATTGAATTAAATTGGCCTATAGTTTGATGGATCGATTTGGACCACTTTTTGTATATTGGGGGGCCGAAACTAGGGCCTGTCCTCCATTTGTGTGGACAGTAGATATCAGGGGGGGGGGTGAATTGTTGAGAATAAAATTGCAAAGCTGGACAGCCTTCAGTAGAACCATTTTAGTAGCCGAGGTGACATTCGTTCGACCACTCGCTTTGATGGAGTTATTTGGACAATTGGTTGGCAACACCTCTACTCCTATGTGTCCGTTTAATAGGGTGCATATGAAAGTACTTTGTCTTTCACCTGTGTGTGTCACTTGTTCGTAAAAACACCTCTACTTGACTAGTCGTTCCTCGTCCTTGTCCGTAACAGTACACAAATTTTATTTTCACCAGATTTAGAGAGGATACCAATATTTCTGTTCTTTTCATTTTGCATAAGATCAGATGACTTGGTATTTGGACACTGTTATTGCCACAACATCATTTTTGTCATTATGGTGGAGTTTCGCACAAGTTTGGTCACATGATTGCGAAATTGCTGTACCTTTCCAGTCAATAGGTTATTTGTTCTGCGTGCAATTGAAAAATAATCTATCTCTCTTCCTCATCTTCGATCCTTTGCTCTCAACTGATATCCAGGGCAAGTTAAATCTGCCCTTGGAAAGCTTAGATGGGATTATTATCCACGATCTCCGATTTACATCTGATTTTTCCCAGTTTGAGTCAAGGATTGATTTTTGGTTGGAGGAGAGAAAATTATGAAAAAAGCTGAAACTTCAGATTTTAGTATGTTTGGGTCTGCTTTGTTGAACAGTATATCTTTCTTATGAGGTTGCGTAGGAGATTTTGGTTTGGCACAAATATCAAGAGGCCATACCATGATCCGTACCGGTAGGACCTCTCTGTTTTCCTTATGTTGGGGTTATGTACAGTAGGGTCTCAGACATATTAGAAATTGGTCTAGTAATGGACTTACCCATTTGTGAAAGTGAAGTTTTCAAATAAAACTGCAGAAATTTTTCTGATACATTTTGGCATTACCAGGAACTGTGACCCGTTGTCCAATCGATATCTGGAAGATTGTAATCACCGCCAATTACACATTTGGATACTGACGTTTGTGTTTTGTCATGAAAGTCGAAAAGGATTCAAACTACATCCAAAGGTGCGTCTTTTTGGTCGGTAGTACTTGCCAAAAACAAGGGTTAGTATTAAAATTGTACTTATTGCCAGCTCCAATTTTATCATAATTCAGGCTCAGCAGATTAATAATGAGGTCCTTAGTTGCGATAAAGACCCCACCCCCATGTTCATCACGATCCTTACAATAAACACTGTAGTTTTCAGGAAAAAGTTCAGATGTGCGAATTGTTGTTAAGTTTGGTTTCGCAGCCGAGAACAACATCATTGTTTATGCTGATCAAGCAGGGCACGGAAAGTAGCCTGTTTTAGGACTCTTATACCATTGAATTTATTAATCATGCCACGCAAAAACGATGTTGTGTTTTCCGATTTTAGGCCACGGTCTGTGGGTTGCGATTAATGGTGCTATTAGCTTTTGACGGAGTGATGTACGTGGGTATACGTCCCTGTATGCTTCCTCATAACATTTTCACCTAGAATCACATTAGGAGAAAAGAATTTTGATGTTGATATAGTATACCTCTCATGCAGGGACGATCAAAGTAGGGCAAGCCACAACCATGACAAATCCATGAAACTAGACTTGTTTTTCCAGACATTATAGTCAAATCCATGTCAATGCATTTGGTGTGATACCGTTCGGACTGTTTTCCTGAAGGTTTTATCCCATTTAATTTACATTAATGCTATTTCTACTGATACAAAAAACAGGTTTTATTCCCTTCAACATTCCACAATATCAGTGGATAGCCGTACCTTATCCCGTATCGTACCTAACTCCATTTGGGAAAATATCCGCACCGTTGATGGAACCGACGAGTGAGATTTCGAGTAGGGCGCCCCTACCTGCCTTAAGAATTTTTTTGGTAATTATTCGTTTTTTTGAATTAACTACATTCTTCAGCGAACCGCTCTCTAAAGTCGCCGGCCCTTCCAGTGAAACCAAAGGAAGCTGTACGCTCTGGACTTAGTTTTTTTTTTCTGAACTCTGGACTTGAGTTGTTTTTCTCACCCAAGGTTCGCTTAGTAGATCTAGAGTTATTTTCAGCTGACCAACAAAGTGGTCCGCTAATGGATAAATCTCGCTGCCGTGGCCCGGCTAACGTGAACTTTTTCACCCAGAGTTGGGTTAATATCTAGAACGATTGACCCCTGACCAAGGACCAGCGGTCCGCTCTGGACTTAGTTCATTTTGTTAAAAAGGCTACCGCCGTGGCCCGGATAAGTGACTGTTCACTGCCGGGGCCCGCTAGTGACGGTCAACAAAGATCTGGCACTTATCCCTGACCAAGGCAGCGGGCCGCTCTGGCATTAGTTCATTTTTGAAAAGTCTACCTGCCGTGGCCCGGCAAGGTTACTTTTCACTGCCGTAGCCCGCCTAGGTGACTTGTCCCTGAAAGATCACTAAAGGATCTAGGGCGACTTTCCCTGACCAAGGAAGCGGTCGCCGCTGGACTTAGTTCATTTTTGAAAAGTCGACCTGCCTGGCCCCGCACGGACTTTTCACTGCCGTAGCCGGCTAGGTATTTTCACTGAAGATCACTAAATGATCTATGGCGACTTTCCCCTCACCAAGGACGCGGTCCGCGCTGGACTTTGTTCTGTTTGAAAGTCTACCTGCCGTGGCCCGGCTAGGTGACTTTTCACTGCCGTAACCCCGCTAGGTGACTTTTCACTGAAAATCACTAAAAGATCTAGGGCGACTGGTCCGTACCAAGGAATCGGTCCGCTCTGGACTTAGTTTTTTTTTCTGAACTCTGGACTTAGTTTTTTCTGAACTCTGGACGTATTCATTTTTGAAATGTCCGAAATGCACTACCCTCCTATAGTATACCTTCTGGTCGCGAACCATATTCTATCCTTAGAGCAACTTCATAGCGATGGCCCATTACTTAACCTGAACTTACCTGTTGCGAGTTTGCTGGCAGAAACTAGGCATGATACGCACCCTTTAAAACATTAGATATGAAACCTAAACACCAATCCTAAATAGGTGTGCGGAAACCGGTAGGTAGCCAACAATTTATTATAAATCTACCGGTCATTTCTTGGGATGAATGCGAAGACTACCGCACATGTGCGGCCTACAATCTGACTTGGTCCCAAACTCCCAACCCCTTACATCTACCCGGTCACAACCTCTGACCTTTGACCCGGGCGAGTGAACCCCGGACCTTGACCAGCTAACTGACCCCTCACTTGAACGTAACTAAGGGGCGACCGCAACGCCTTTAAGGCGCGTGCTGTTTTACCGAATGGTTGGCCTAACCCTAACATTTGACCCGGTCGACCCCTGACTTGAACCCGGCTTACTGACCCTACCTTGACCGTAACTAAGGGGCGACCGCACGCCTTTTAAGGCGCGTGCTGTTTTATCGTAATGTTGGGCCTATTGCATGACTCTGTGCCAACCACTAACTTTCACCCGGTCACAACCCCTGACTTTGACCCGCTAACTGACCCCTCCTTGACCGTAACTAAGGGCGGCCGCACGCCTGTTAGGCGCGTGCATTTGACCGTAATTTCGGCTACAGGTCTATTAATACACCTTTTGCTACTTAGATGGATTTGTTGTTTTAATTTGTTCTGACAATGTAATTGTATTGGAATTTGGTGGGCAAGGATTGTTGTTCTTTCTTTGCATTAAGTTTTCACATCTGTTTATCACCGACATTTTCTGATAAGATTTAGTTGGGTGTTGCTGTAGTATTTCGGCTGCACTTCTGTGGTAGCAGTAGCTCAGGTTCAAGCTTGTCTGGTATCGAGTAGTTTGTATTTGGACTGTTGTTTAACCAACGCACCACGGCGCAGGGGAACCTATATGATCCTGGAGAGTATTGTCCCAGCCCATTCAGTTCCTGCCGGGTACAGGATCCAATACCGGTCGGATGAAGGCCTCCCATTTTGGTTTTATTGGCCAGGTTACAACAGTACATGTAGGCTACCCTTCTGTGGTAGCAGCATTGGCGATTGCGGGTGGACTGGAGAGGTAGTAGTAGCTGGCTGAGAGATTGAAGTTACAAGTCGGATGTTAGTTGATCTTGGTAAGACAGCCCGCCGTCGAAAGGGTTAGGCAGATCAGCTTCAAGTAAAAGTGTCCGTCCCAGCCAAATAAAACAATGTTGCTCTCGTTAACTCGTCTACAACCTCTTGGTAACTTTAAGCGATCTTAAATGTAATAGTCATTGAGTACAAGTGTGCCTATCGCTCGCACAACACTGATGCGTCGTCCATAGTCAATGTTAGAACTACGCGGTGCACTGGTGTATTCGGCACAACGCTGCGGCCACGTTCAATGTCATTTGTTCGGGTAAGTCAGCGGACAAAGTTAGCAAGGCCGGGTGCCTATCATTCGGCAAACCTTCCCTTAGGCGTCCGTCTTTCGTCAAAATGCTGCGCAACATGCCGCTGTTTTGGACCGCGGGGTGGTCGCTCATTCAAAACTTCAAAATCTATCACAGAGGAAGCGATGGTATACAAAAAACACTCCACCCACAGAGATTGGCCCCCGCCGACGTTCTGCACCCGAACTTCGTCCGCTTCGCCCTTCCTGAAGCATTCGTTCTTCCGAGTGTCTGGGATCTCCGACAGGTGCCGATTCCTCTCCTCATATCGACCCGCTCATTGCCCGGCCCTATTGGTTGATGCATGTGCCTTACTACAGGTCGATCAGGTGGGGGACCTGCCGCCGGCCGACCGTCAATAAGCTCCTCGGCCAATTTGAGGATAAACCTCGAATTACGAGCAATTTTATCAGCAGCCGGGTGTACCACCGCATTGTGGACACGATTGTAACCAATCCAGGCATTGACCCGGCCGATATCGACCAAGAAGTAAAGCACCCGCTTCCACCAGTGCTGACTCTTGCTCCAGCAGGAGTTGTATGCACTTAACTGATCAGCTTTGTCAACGCCTCTCCTGTAACTTGGGGTATCAACAATTACGGGCGGAACGGCGATAATGTGCGCCTCTCGCCTCTTTCTTAGAGCCCTTGGTGAGCCGAAAGCGCCGTCTGATCTCTCGGGATCATGGGCATCGCGGTACCCGTTCTGCGCAGTTGAAACTAGTGACACCACCTTACACGCATGGCTTGAGAAGTGGAAAGCTGAAATAGATAAAAGCCAAATAGTGTCCAGAGTTCTGCGAGATCAAAAACTCAGTGTGCAAGCAGCCGGTACAACACACACACACACATCACGCACCCGCTGCCAAATCAATATTGCAAGTAGGCGTTCTCGCTCATTCAGTCCGAAAACCATCTTGTGTAAAATAAATACCACGTCTATTGCGTTGTACCACACACTGACTATTGAGAAATCCAAAAACTGCAACTTTTGGTTTGGGGATTTATGCCTTCAGGCGTGCTATCTTTTTATATGAGGTGTTAATGAGAGACAAGACCTATGCACAAAATGTAAATATTTCGAAACTTCCAAAATTATCGGACTTTTGCACAATAACTGATCGAAAACCATGTCGAGATACTTGTGTGTCAGTGTAATTTCTTCGTGAGGGCCTTGTTGATACTAACCGTCACAGGCTCAGCAATATTTACCAGTCCTCTTTCAGAACACGCGGATGCACTCCGAAAACATGCCAGATACTTTTTGTGACAACTGTGAGTCTTGATGCGTCAAGGTTACTTATGCTACAGTGGTTTATAAGAAAGCACAAAAAAAAGTTTCACCGCCTGTAACCTCTATTGTGCGCAAGTTGATAGCGTCCATACAGGACCAACATTATGCAGTTTATAACGTATAATAATATGGTTCCGCTCTGCAGATTGTGTGTGACACACTTATACAGGTTTTGGAAAAGTGGGCAGTTCTGATTGAGGTGGACCGATGGGTCTTAAGTACCTATCTGATTTCGGCAAAGCTTTGATCTGTTCCACCCATGGCCGACTTCTTAACACTTAATTGCCCAACTCACAAAAAAAACTTCCGTTAGTCACAAGGGGGGTTCCTAGGGACCCAACCCATCTAACCACTTCACATGGAGTTTTAATCATGACCTAACACAGTAAATGGGGGGGTCACGTAAGACCACATACCCACAATAACAATGAAAATCCGAACTTTGAACTCTGACCTATGGCAATTGAAACTGTCACGCTCCGAAAAGTAGTGGTTCGCACATTCCATCCTATCCATTCAATATAGGTGGTTGCACCAAAATAATCCATATACTACTCTAGAATAACCAATGTAAAATAAGCATTGCAAAATATAGCCAAATTTATACATCTTGTATTTTCTCAGAACTTTAAATCACCTTGTTTCCCCATAGACTTCCACAGTTAAGAGCATGGTCATGACAAAATTAAATTTATGCTATCACATATAAAGGTATTTATTAAGTATTAATTAATTAATTAATTAGTTTATTTTTTTTATTTTTTTTATTTTTTTTATTTTCAAGATTTAATTACTTTAATTTTTTTTAATTATACAATATTTGCTTTTCACTTCCGGTAGGGCCCAAGGGGGGGGGGGGGTTCCTAGGGACCCAACTAATTATCTAATTTTAATAAATAAATAAATTTACCTTTTTTTTTAGATCAGGAAAGCGTATTCATAAATCATACAATTAGCAAAAACTCCTTGAACACATGTGATTGTCGTAACTGAGAAAATCGCAATAAAATCAAATGTTTGGGTACTATGGAATCCCCCTTGGCACTAAGTGTTAAGAAGATCATGGAAAAGTAACCACGGAATGGATCAAAAGTTCGTAGCGGATAGGAAGCAGTGTTGGATATTTAATGGAAAAAGCCTGGGAAGATGTCATAGCGGTTATACATCGAGGCAGTGCGTGGGGCGATTATTTGTCATATCATAAATGACTTTCCTGACGTTATGAAGGAAGTGTTAAGACTTGTTTGCAGAGACACACGAAGAACGTGAATCCTGCAGAAAGATTTGAGTGCTTTTAGCGAATGGTCTTTCGAGAGCAATACCGATTGATAAGTCATATAATTCTCCATACATATCCCCCGCACGATTAGTTTCGTGCTACCCTCTACAAATCATTTTTTGTTTGACACTTATCTATTTTAATTTGAACCCAATTCTCTTCATGTAATCAATAACAATACTGGTTTCTAGCAGTAACAAAATGTCATCGAGTGTAGGTCAATATTCTACGTTGAATGTAATATTACAATAGCGATTAGTTGATGAATACAGGTTTGCTTTAAAAAATCATTATTTATACGAAATCTGCAATATTGCTTCATAGGTGTTTCACTGAGCCTGCAGCTAATAGCGCAACGTCTTCCGATAGTCATGCAATTCTTCTGAACGTATAGAGTTTGGTCCCTGCGAATCATTTAGACTCTGACTGTTCCCGTAGTAGAAATGACGCCTTTCAGGAACGCAAGAAGTTTTTCGCTTGAGACTCCTCCGAACCTGTTGAAGGACTTGGGAAATGGATGCCGAAGTTGCTATTATATATTATTGGGGACGACGTTGTGGAGTTCATGAGTGAAAAGTAATTTATTTACCCATTTTTTTCATTAAATATTCAGATTTAATTATTATAATCATTTTTTCGAAGACTTTGTATAAACATTGAGGTGTCCTTTGGTGTTTTTACGATTGCCTTCTAGGTACGTTTACGATTGTGATTCCGGATAGGAGATTCCACGAAGATGTAAGGAACTCCGCATTTCAGTCGTTAAACGGGTTGACGATCAGCGGACAGCAATCCGTCCTATGTTGAAAAATTTCATACCTTCATCATTTCAATATCATCATAGATATATAATGCCGTATTTGTTGAAATCTATTATGCGCAGGCTGATACAGCGGATCTCATTTTGAAGTATCTACCGTTTCACATAACGACGTATTTGTGCGACGTATTTTTAGTTCCGGTAGAATCTTTATTGTTGTCGTTTTCACATAGTGACGTAGTGCAAACAAATTTCACTGTTGAGACTTGTGACAGAAAGTATCTAAAAACTTGCCCACAATTTTACAAGTGGAAAGATGAAATTTGGAATATGCTGTAGCAGTTGTTTGCTGTCTTTGTTTAGCTGAGGAATTTCAAGGTATGATGCAAGATCCATGTTACAACCATTTTGTGCTCAACGCACAGTTCTGCAATCGTCTTTGAAATATAATGGTTATTATATTGGAATCCCATTTTGCCATCCTAGGACACAATGGCAGGAAAAATCATTGCAAACATAATGAATGAAGGCTTACTGAACACTTCCAAAATTTGAAACCATTTTGGTGTTTAGTATTGTAAAAAAAAAATGAAAATAACTAATATTATTTTCCCTTGTAAGCTCACTTCTCATCCAAGAACTGAATTACTGCCAGTCATTTATCAAACTTGAAAGTATCGGTCATCAGCTCTCAGACCTTTGCTATTGCTACCCCGACGAATGCACTTTCACTTGCTAGATCAATATCGTACTACAGCCCTAGGTATCTTACAACAAGTCTGAATGTCTGAATTCCCAGTCTGAATGCTTTAGCGAATTGGTCACAAACATGCTACTACACTGTTAAATTCTGACAGGGATATCAACACCTTGATTTTCCATTGCAAGAATTTGCCACGACTGTTTTTACAGAATACAACATCCAATCATTTAATTTGTGGAAGTGTTAATAACTCTCCATTTCATTTAGGTTGGCTATTTTTTCATGAACATTTTGTCCCTTTAAATAAAATGCCTTTGCGACAGACAGACTGGTGGTGTTATTTCTAATTGACTGTGAGCCTACGTATAACTCCAGTCGCCGCGAGGGCTTGGGCTAGAAAGAGTTGTTTCGTGAGGGAAGTATCGAACCCTGTCGTTATAACTGATGGACAACGTTTTCCCGATAATCTTCAACTGAAGATTAATCTTTAAAAATAGTCAACCCAAGCATTAGTCTACGATACATAGAGAACTAACCTAAGGCATAGGTGATTTTTTTCAAGAATTTTCCTAATGTTGTTCGAAGCAACACATCACAAGTCCCCCCCCAAGTTTTCCGCCCGTGTTCTAATTGAAAATAGGGGGGGGGTAAATTTTTGGTACGAGGGCCAATTTTTTAAATGTTTCAGGTTTTTAATGTTCATGTGTGTCATGTCATAAAGGATTAAAACGGGTTTAGTTTGTTCATCTCGTTGTGGGTATCAATAAATATTTTAACTATTACCCTCGTGTCCAACCAAGGTTTTTTTCTACTATATTCATGACCGGGGGGTGGTTACCCCGGGGTGGGGGGGGTCACTTTGGTATCTATGAGGGCACTTGTGGTCCAGTGGATAAAGCGCCCGTCTCAAGCCAAAGGTGTGGGTTCGAGCCCGCTGTGGCCAATGTGTTTCGCCTGAGTAAGGCGCTTTTAACCTCAATTACTCCTCCCTACCCATGTGTATATATATGTACCGGCATTATTCATGTCGGGAGGTAACAGACTCGCTGTAGAGGAGGTGTAGCGAGCACCCTACAGCAACATTATAGTGTGACTCTGGCCCATCTCTTCGCAAGAGAGAGGGCACTCCGTTCCTGTATGTACAGGTTCGTCCCCTTTACCTTACCATGACCCGGGGTGTGGGTTACCACCCTGTTTTTTTTTCGTAACTAGCTTGTTTGGTATCAGTGGTGAGCTACATTGTCTTGCTGTCATTAAAGTACAAACACTCAGTATTTTACCAATATGGACTCTATGACGTCATAACTGATAACTTATTTTTACGCAAATGTGTAACTAATTGGCCAAAATCAAGGGTTTTCGACCTTTTTGCCATCCTGCAAGCAAAATTGGTATCTGATTTGCATGATAGGTGCCAAAGTAAGCATACACATTTTAATTACTCTAAACGAAAAAAAATCGCCATTATTTGCTTATAGTAGCATCAAGGTACCATTTTCTGGCTTTTACACAGTAAGTATAGGAAGGGTGACCCCCCCCCCCCCCCACCACCACCACCTTCCGACTTTGACGGGACCGCTTGACCCCTCAAAAACCCCCCGCTGAAGGGGTACTTGCTCAATTTTTCTCTAAATGACCGCAAAGTATGAACTTCTATCTATCTAACGCCACAGCCGAGATGCTGTCACCATGTAGCGCCAATGTCCCTGTTTGTCCTTAGGTTGGGGATGTAAGATGGATCCTGCTGGATGTCTCGAGCATCAAATCAATGTAGTTAAATTGGCGACTACCCCTGTTTTTGGCATGGTAACTTCCAACATGTGACGTCTGAGATTACTTGGTCATCGCACGATGACAGTGACCGTCAAACAGAAGATGAAATTGGAGGGATATCTTCATATATCCGTGCTTTGTTCTTGTGCTCACGCCAGTATATGTGTGTACTCCGCATAAGAAGCGTGGTGTAGGTGCCATCCAGATCTAACCTGTTAGCTACAAGAACTTCCCAATTACATAAAATCCTTAGATCATACCCTTGGTTTCTTGCGACAGGAATCACCGTTAGGTCCTTGGGCTGATGCCGGTTAAAGTATTCCCTCACAGGTCACAAGTCGCTGCCCTATAAGGTCACTATTTAAAAGATTGATGGAGGAATGATTTAATTTTACCTTTAATATATGATCATACAACATGTACAAGTAAGTTTGGAATTAGTTGGATTGAAATCATATAATAGTTTTGAAACTTTTGCCCACGATGACCTTGCTTAACATTTGTCGGCCCGTATCCTAAACCTAAAGTCAACAGTAAGCAACTGTACATTTTCTTGATCAGTGAGACTTAAAAAATGCAATATTCAAGATTAGTTCAATTATTTAATCATTTTACCTTTTTTACCCCTGTATAAACCTTACCCCCCCCCCTTATTACTCATTAGGCACCAGGGAACGAGGGACTTTAATTTTGCTCCTCAGCAACATTAAAACTATCCTTTTCTTTAATTGGTAGCATCAGATTAACGAAGTACAACACTGGATAACAGGGTGAGTTAAAAAGATGTACACTCGCATTCAGAAAATATTTAACAAGTTTGGAATTGTTTTTTTATACATGCAAACCATACATCATTATATCTCTTCACTGTACAAAAAAATCGAGAGTGTACCTTTTTCCCTATGTGTAGATATGGTAATTACGGAACGCCAAAACCATATTGACCACGTTTGTTCAATTCTTCACGCCCACAGCAGCGAATCGCATGAGTTTACTTAATAACCTTTTTTTTCTGAAGTACCCATTACCTAATCCGTACCACCTGTGTTGATAATATTGCTTAACAATTTCTTACAATAGTCAAAGACAGTAGTCGTAACGGGGCAAGGGGGAGGGGGACCATCCCCCCATATGTCTGACCAGAAAATAAGTTTACTACCATAACGCAGAACGTAGAACGAAAAACCGAAGGGAGTAAATAAGAGAGAGAAGGGAGGAAAATATGAGATGCCAAAGGGACTTTCAATGTCTAAAATGTTCAAATATTATTGATTTTTCCCAAAGTTCGCCCCCCCCCCATCGGATGAGAGGCGTTGGTGAAAAATGTGGATTAACCCGGCTGTATGCATATGTTGGAAGTCAATGTTTTGGGGTTTTTTCGTTCATAAGCGCCATTAGCGCAGTTAATTCTATGGGTTAATTTTTTTATCACTTTGCCCACATTAAGCCTGATCAATATATAAATACAGAAGGCGTAGTTCTCTACATGGGCAAAATTGCAGACGGGATGCCAGGTCCGTTCAGGACCCTGTCGCCCTCTCTAAACTTGATTTTGGTACCAATAGATACTTATGACCCTCCCTCTTTTTATGATACGCAATAGTATCACAATGCCTAGGCCTTAGGTTCACCTAACTTTCATAAAGATCGCCATGTCGGCAAGACTGTCATGTCCCATAGACACACCGTGTAGAATAGGGGAACATTTCAATTTTTCCCCATAAAATTTTTCTTGCGGTTTTGGACTACTTGATGGAAAATTAGATGGTAAAGATCGTTAACATACGAACTATCAATTTCCCACACTTATATTCAGTATTTTCATACTTTCCTCAACATATGACTTCAAAGTGACTCAAATTGGAGTTGGTATTATTTTGATACCACTGGAAAGAAGAGACTCAAAGCTATCATGTGTTATCTATTACACGAATCGGAAGTTTAGTAAACGGAATCAAGGGGATTATACCCCCCCCCCCCTCCTTCGTGAGGTTTGTTACAAAAAATGCTCAGGTAGACGAGGTTAAACCTTTTTTTTGCATACCACTAATGTTTTCGGATTAATATTACCTTACTTCTTGAACTTCGTTACCATTTATAGTCGAGAGTTCAATAGTCCCAACGGAGCCGAGCAGAATGACTTGAACAGTGTGCTGACACTCTGAAGTTTCCCTGCCTGACGTGACTACCTTTATAGTGAGTTTCCGATATTGAATGATGAGATAATAGAGAACAATGAAGATTCAACTTTCCCCTTGGTCCAGTCTATCATGGTCCCTTGGTAATCCAAGCATTCAACAGTCTTGATCTATTGACGACGACATCAGACAACTGCCCGATAAAGGCAGGAACAGTTCCAGGATTAGACATTAATTTATTTGCATAGCGTCCCCAAGTACTGCATGAAAAGTTGAGTTCAGATTACATATTCTCAATTTCCTGAATTTCTTCTCTCCGCCATATAATACATAGGAACGTGTTTCATTTCACAGCT
>JAMKCH010026688.1:0-18456 GCA_023653785.1 Ophioderma brevispina
CTGTAAAAAGGCACTTAGCAACCTCAACAGCGGCGGCGACAGGTGTGATCTTAGCCAAGTCTCTCCATCGTGTGACATATAACGCACGGAAGTTACGTTGTGCTGTGAGCAGCGCGATGGATTGTGTTGCCAAGAGGCGGCTTCATATGTGACCGAACAGGCTTATCCACCCATAAACAAAATGTCAGGCGTGTCGCCATATTGTTGTGATTTCTTACTGCTCAAAACTTCAAGAGTTTACACCACCACTGAGTCCAGAAACAATTAATTCTAAGGAACTTTTCCTAACCCAGTGGAGAGTCCATATATTGCACCAAAGGAGAAATTTGCGGAACTACGTTCATGTCCTCAAAAGAATTAGGTCAAATGAACTTTCTAAATTTAGAAAGTTCTCACGGATGGCCATAGCGTACGAAAGTAGCGAGACTAAGCTAGGGTATCCCTGTACCTAGGGACATTCGAATCCAGTTATCATTAGCACTGGGCATTAATTATCGAACAGCTGATTCTCATGTCCTAGTTCGTTGTATTGAATTGACATACTGTATTGAATGAACTCAAACTTGCAAGGTTACATAACCACAATATCGACCAATATCACTCAACATGCATTTATGTCAATTCTTGCAATGCTTACATTACGTACATACCATTTGTTTTTACACTGTGAATCACAAAATTGTAATTCGAGAACATAGGAGGGATCGATTTCACTCAACCAGCAGAATGAATCGTCCCGAATGAAACCGGAAGCAGAAATGACCGAGGTTAAATGTCGTACACACCGTAAACAAATGCACACCACCGCTGAACAATCCGTATCCAACACATATTCAGACGCTTCCGGCCAAGCCCCCATACCAAAAAAGTACAATTGAATGCTGATAATGTGTCCATGGTTATTAAGTATTTATGCGTGCCTCCCTAGTAAAAAAAAAAAAGTTTGGCCTTATCCCAAAAAAGTGAAGAGTGAGCTAGGTATATAATAATCGGATAATTTTGAATCGGCCTAACAATTTTCCCCCCAGAAATCACCCTGCTTTTTGTCTTAATTAAACAATTACGACGGCTTACTTTGTGATTTCTTTCTTGGCTACATCGTCTGACTAGTCCGTTAATACGGCCACATAACCACACACTCGAGCGCGTGAGAGCAACTGAGTGACAGGTGCACACAACAGAATGGTACTAGAGACTTCTCTTCCGGAGCAATTTACACAAACACGCACCAAAAAACAAACCGCATGTCAGAACCCCCTTCGTAAATGGCATCTAGTCATTATGTTAAAAGAAGGAGCGCCCGGACAAGTTTGGCTCTGATATCCTCCACAGAAGAGGGTATGGCTTAGCATCTGTCAGAACTTATAATCAAATCACCTGCACCCCGCGCAAAAAACACCCGAATGCGTATTCGCCAGTGTCCGTGCCCATACTAATCACGTGATCCCTAGCGATTATTATCAACGATACGGTTGTGACGTAATAATGAGCAGACCTCCACAAACATGTCTATTTTGTCGCGAAATATGTAGTGAACATTGTACATCAAATCTCATTTAATCATGAGATACACAATGCTTTTCATGGGACTTAGCTTGAGGGTGAGTTAAAACTAAAATTAAGATAAGTTATCCTTCTTGCCAAGTTGAACTTCGCTGAGTTCATGAAAAATGGCTAAGTCATTAATAGCAACGTTCTGTAACTCAGTACCTAATTTAAATCCACTGAGAAATGTTACGTGTAACTAGGATGGGTGCGCAGCCGATCCGATGCGAATCGAGCAAATCCAGAAGCAGTATCAATACCTGCACTTATTGAAAATATTTACCTTAGATGTAGTCCTAAATTATTTTTAATTATAACGCACCGTTGTTTTCTTGACTGATTTCCCATTCATGGCTAAAATCTGATGATTTTGAAACGGTATTTTTCTTAACTGTTTAAAAATACCATTTACCCAATTTTTTAAACATAGCAGTCGCCCCACAGATCAGTGAGTCGCCCCTGGATGTTCCCGGTTTATTTTCTTTAGATTAGAATAGGCACGAGCACGCTTATTTTCGCTGATTACCAATAAATTACGAACAAACACCCGGAAGTCATGGAAGGGGGAGACGACTGTGTTTAGCTTCAATTTTTCGATCACTTCTTGCCCTTTTAGGGCCAACATTTCACGGATGTGTAAGCATGAGCTGTGCACCGTTGTATTTTTAAAATCGAGCTAGTGGGGATGCTAAGACATCAACGTTTTCATATATGCAACGGAGTTCGTGTGAATAAGATGCCCGCTAAGTATTACCAAAATTCTTGACTTGGGCCATATGGTGACTGTGGATCACGTTTTTTTTACTGTATACTGCCCAGCTTTGTAGAAAGATAGTAGGGGCTATCGTAGCGGGAAAAAAGCCGAGCAACCTCGGGCTAATGTCATAGTTACCCCACCTCTTGATAGGAACTTGAATAATCATGATAGTTTCGGCTAGCTTGACAATTCATTAGCCGGGGCCGACTTCCCAATACATGAAGTCCAGAAGTTGCCCAGTTAGGTAACCTCGAACTAAGTTTCGCCGGCGGCTTTGGCTTTGGATTACTCTTCCATGACTTTGAACACCCATGCCGTACGTGGTCGATCAAGTACCCTTTATGAAGCCAATATTTCTGAACAGGAACAATGGACCAACTTATGTGCGTCTTCAAATTTCCTTTTAGAAACTACTTACTAGTTTCCTAAACGTCTCCAGCTAGCCACCTCGACACAAATTTAGCAGTTGGGGTGTATTCTCCCTTGAGACCGACACTTTTTTTTCCGGTATGCGCAAATATTAAATGAACCATTGTCCCCCCATTGTCTTCCGTGAGTGTGACTTTTTTGTATATAGATGACAATCACCAAATGCTTACTATCATCCCCAGCGAAGGAGTATCTTTGAAGTCTTGATTCCTCGCAGGCTTGTTGATGGTGCCAATCGGCCGTCTTTTTAAGATAAACGATCTTATGTCTCGAAGTTGAAGAGTTTGAAAGAGTTGGATCGACGAATTCGATACAGCGGCCAAGAAGTCGGCAACATGTGTTAGTCATTGGTACTAGGTTCTTATCGTTTTTAGCTCCTTTAGCCCACGTGAAGGTCACAAATGTGAAAGAAACACACACCAGCAAAAGGTTCGCCCCACCCGCATGACTTGATTTAAGAGTCCGAAATGACCTCGTGCCAGTGTTCATAGATCATAGACCGTTACCCGAATTGTTTTTTAATGTTCTTATCATTAACTTATTAGTAATGAACATTCGTAACCACAGCAATTTCAAACAAAGCAGCCAAAATATGGAGGCAACAGCTGAACTTTATGAGGGTGTTTGTTTGTTAAACAACATAGTTTTTCCTTTTACGTGTTAACCCCTCAGTACCATAATGCTAATGAAAGTAGTTATGGAAGATCAATTAAATCGTGTGTAATGGTAAAACATACGCAATACTGCGGGTTTGTTTTGTTGCTGGTAGGCACGAGTGAAAACTCATGCACCCACAGGCTAACGCTGTACAATTAAAATGAGCGCAGCCGATAAACCAAACCCCAGCTGCGTGTGGCCGGCTGGTGGGACTGTTGCCTGAAGTAGCATGACTGGCAATAAACGCCGCGTAAACATCAAAGTGATATTGATGTAGGCCTATATTTATCATTTATTTTGGAAAAAATTTAGTATTCTGCCACGCTACGAATTCAGCACGTTAACGGAATAAACCGCCTGTTAAAGTTGCCCGATTTTTAAGTGGTGGCAGAATACTAAATTCAATCCCATTTAATTTTTTACTATACATTTCTATATAATGATATAGTTATAAACAATATATATTTCTATATGCCATATAATATTAGATCTATCTATATCTATATAATTTCTATATATATATCTCTATATATATATATATATATTATATAG
Organism: Ophioderma brevispina; assembly: GCA_023653785.1. Lineage (NCBI taxonomy): Eukaryota > Metazoa > Echinodermata > Ophiuroidea > Amphilepidida > Ophiodermatidae > Ophioderma > Ophioderma brevispina. Next base: position 3,941 of record JAMKCH010026688.1, read on the forward strand.
ATAAATGTATCTATAAATATAAATATATCTCACAATACTCTATATCTTACTCTATTTCTGTTTATATCTCCTACTCTTCGCTGTTTATCTCTCCTATTGGATCAATATCTATCTAAATTATGTCTAACTCCCTCTTTATATACCTATCCTAATCAAGTATAACCCTTATCCATATATATTATATACTTGACTAGCTGCCCCATCCTGTGCGAAAATCTTTTTTCCCCCACCACAACCTTCCACTTCTTCTGTCTTGGTGTGGAGTCTTCATGTGTCCTACTCCACACCAAGAAAAAGCCATGCTTTTAATAAAGGATCTTCCATGGTGTAAACGAGAAAACCCCCGCTTTTGATTGTCACCATGGGGTCTTTTTGATGGGGGCGGAAACATGTGAGCTCATTGGACTATATCTACTGCCAAACTTCCCAACAACTCCTCAACATCACTGTAGGATTGTACGAGATGATGGTTAGTGTCTTGGCAGATCACACCTCGACAAATGAATAATAAAGAAGAATAGATGTTCAAGGGTTCTCGGACAACAACCTGCGTAAACCATAGAAGCCAACAAAAAAACTTGGACTTTTTGGATATTACACTTGACCTACGTTCCGGCCTTATGAACCATTCATGAAAGCTACAACACACCATTGTATGTTCATTAGAGGGACAGTAATCATACCCTCAATAATGAGAAAACATTCCAGAGGGGATCAACAAAAGACTATCGCGAATATTATCACATAAAACTGTGTTTGAACGCGCTAAACCTGCCTACCAAGATGCACTCAACAAAAGTGGATACAAATACCAATCTTAAATACGAAAAGTGTGAACCCAAAACCAAGAGAAATGCACGGTGCTCTTTAACAGCACATGGTTCAACCCGCCTTATAGTGGACATGTGAAAACTAACATTTGGCAAAGAAATTCGTTCATCTTCTGACAAATCCTCCCACCGGGCCACAAACTCATTAAACTGTTAAACCGAAACACGGTGAAATTAAGCTATAAGCTGTATGCTAATGTCCAACAAATCATCTCATCACAACAACAAAACGTGTCTAAACCCAAGCGGACAACCGGAAGCACAGATAAGAATTGTAACTGCCAACGCAACCGAAAATGCCCATTCAATGGAAACTGTCTAAGCAGCAGCGTCATATCCAAAGCCACAGTAAAGCGCAATGGACAACCTATTGAGGAAACATTATGTCGGACTCACCGAAAACACATTCAAAACCCGTTTCAATGGACCACACCTTCAAGCTTCAAAAATACAGAACATCGTAATGCAACTACCCTGAGCGAATACGTTGGGAAATTAAAAGGACAAGGAAATACAACATTCTATCACATGGGAAAATACTGAGCAGAGCTAAACCATACTCTACAATAAGTAAACTTGCAACATGTGCCTTTGAAGAGAAATTCTTTATCATTTATAGACCACATTCTTCACTCAACAAAAGAAATGAACTCACCAGTGTCTGCAAACACAAGGAAAAAACACTTCTGCTGAACTTACTAATAGAAAGATTCCATTGTTATAGATCCACAGCCATGGATGTATTACCCACTGACTTTTGACATATCACTAAGTCAATTTGTACGGTTGAACCCATGTGACACTCAGTGTTGCAAACGCCGCGGTTTACCCGAACAATTGGGAGACTTTTTTACATGCCTGCGCGGCCTAAAAAAAAGGCCGCCGCGGGGTTCCCCAAATTGGGTACTTTTCATAGTCCAAGGAGCTTTGTTTGGCCACCGACGCGGCCACACGCGGGTATCCTTATCCCTCTGTAATTCATTTATTCGAGCTCCAAGAAAGTTTTAAAGGTCGTATTGATTAGCGCTTCCTTTCTCTCTTGAAATGCTTTACCTGCATTCACTACATATGAGATTAGATATGTGCAATATTTGGGGGAATTGGCACTTGGTGATAAAAGCATGAACTTTTGCACCAATCTAGGGGGGCAGTCATAAGAAAGACTTAGCTATAGGGGGCCATCGCAAGATGGTCATCTGATAAAAATGGCGGCCATTTTTCCAAATGGCCGCCATTAACAGCTACTTTACAATATTTTGCACGAAATACATATGTATAACATCTTTTTTTTCTACATCAAATCAATAAAGTGAAAACAAGTTTTGACTTGAGCATTTCAAATGGTTGTCAGACAACAGTGGTGGCCACTTTCAAGATGGCCGCCTTACCTTTTTTTTTTTTTTTTTTTTTTTTTAATTCTTTTGATTTTTTAGTTTTGTTATATTTTATAGAGTCACAAAGTCTTTACACAGGGTGTCCTTAAGATAGGGTTTATATAATTAAAAAGACACTATTAGGGTAATAGATAACAGTGGTTTTCACTCACAACATAGCTACCACTGGTGTATGCATTGGTTTACCATGTGATATAATTTCATCATCCTTACTTTCATATGGTTCAATTGAAGAAGTATTTTCTATTACCCACAATAAATCTCAACAAAGCAAACTCATCCAATGGGTGCCCAGACTTCATGAAAAGAGGACAGCACCCAGCTGCTTGCCCTCCAAGAGTTGCAGGAAAACGAGTCTTGGCAACTTCATGGAATGTACTTTTTGGTGTTGCCAAGTGTAAAACTGTAACAATATCCAACAAGAAAGATGCTGCAACGGCCATCCAAGTCCCACTTCTTTGGTACACTCTAAAAGAGGTCGACAGGTCCGATCTACTTGGCAATCCTCCCTTAATGACTGTCATTTCCCCTGTGATTACCAAAATGACTAAAACTTCCAGTCAGCGACTAGGATTGCTGCTCCGTCGAGCTGCACCCTATCTTGAGAACAAACGGATAAATCCATGGTTTAATCCAACATGGAATATGCAGCTCAGCATAGTGTGGAGCAACACCCCCTTCACTATATCCAACTAGATGCAACTCCAGAGACGTGCCCATTCTCTATCATTGTTACTCCGAGAGTGAGCTCCATTGCAGCTCATCACATCAACATCCAACCACAAAAAAAAAATTGGCATCGCGTGCAGTTGGAATTGCACTCTATTCACACCGCAGCTTTATGGACAGGCACCATATCTCCTCAGGCCAGCTGCTACCCCCCGAGCTGCTTTCAGTTTTTCCTCGCCTTAGGCGCTCAGTCAGGTCTCATACATTGCTTGAAAGTCCCCCAATGTCCAACTTGGCCTCCCACATAAGGTTTTCCTCCCATTCGGCGGAAAAATGCTGGTAGGATCCTGCTCATGTAGCACCAAATCAGGACTTGCAGAGTTTGGAACAGGGAGGTTAATCGCTATCTTGGGCGCCAATCCGTCAGCGATACTAATTAGATAACTGCTGTTAATGGCTGGATTAGGCTTGACATAAAAAAATAAATAACTAGAAGAGCGCTTTTGTGGTCTTGATGTAATAACCATGTGCTCTTGCTCTTCCTCCAATGATGGCAGCACTCACTGAACATACCAAGAGAGCCACCTATTAAGTCGTTTACTGTTGGGCTCAAATGAATGATTGCATCTCCTGAGCTTACTGTCCAAGTGAAGGAGGATGGACTAGAAAGTAAAGAGTATTGGGAATTTTTTGCTGTCTGGACAACCTTCCCAAGTTAGAAAGTATGCCAAAACTCTTCCAACTTGTGGTTGCAAGTAGGGCTTGCAGATGACAGGAAAAAAATGCTTGAAAGCAGCTCTTCAGGTGCAGCCTGTAATGCAGACTTGAATATTTTCAACATAAAATATGCGGCTCATGTCACTTCTGTTTCTGTGTTTACACTTTAGCTAACTTCAATTCTCTTGTTTAAGAAATAATAACTACACCTAACTAGGACCCTTGATGAACATGCCCCACTCGTCAGTCAAACTCTAGTTCTCCATACGCAGCTCCTTGATCTTCAGATGTCTCTTTGAGATTGAGAAGAAGGAACACCGAACACCCTCGGCTGGAGCTTAGAGTTTCACAGACGGGCTCACAGTAATGCAAGGAAGCGTACAAGATCATTATTTAGATAAACTCTCTTCTTGCTAAAGCCAAGACGGAGTATCATAGCAACCAGATTACTACAATTTAACCAACGTGGACCATTTCCTGTAGTCGGAAATTTTTAACTTCTAGAGTGAACATACACTACGTACCATGAAATGTCCAAAAGATCTTGCTAAACCTTTTGGCAGATTTTTTCCACTACAAAATCAAGACGCTTCGTAACAGCACTGATACTGCTACTACTGCCAGTCCTTAAAACGTGTCTAGATGATCTGTACCACTTAACAACTTTTCCCTGTTCTTGATCGATGTATTTCCTCAGCCTCTCAATGTGCATTTCCATCTGTGATCCCATAGCTGAAGAAATCCGCTCGGACACAACCACCATTCTCTCAAATTAACGCCCTATATCGATTTCTTGTAAAGGTGATTGAAAGATTAGTAAACAAAGTTTGTAGACTTATCTCAGCTGATAATGATCTCCGTGTTCCAATGCAGTTAGCATACCGTCAATTTCACAGTCAGAACTGCATTGTTACAGTGGCAGAATAGCTTTGATTGGTCTTGACAAAAACACAAAGAGACCGTGTTAATGTTATTAGACCTCAGTGCCACTTTGACACTATTGACCATAAACAGCGCTTAACCCGCCTGAAGGCTATGAAATAACCGGAAAAAGCATTAAGTTGGTTCTTTTTCCAACCTAGATGCCCGACTCAAGTCTAGATCGATCAACTTTGCTTCATCATATCCTGTGGGGGTAGATTGTGGAGTTCCACAGGGTCTGTTTACTGGATTAGTACTTCATCTTGTTCTCTGCCCCAATACAGGATATCATAACAGCCCACGGGTTCAATCTGTCATTGACAAAACCGATGACAGCTCACTTCTGGTCTTTCCACCATTGATCTTAGACTCATCACGTAATAAAGAACAATCGTGTTAACAATTTATGCAAGCTGCCTGGCCCTGGATAAGGAAAATTGGGTAATTATGAACGTACGTTGATGAACAATGCAACATTGGATGGTCATGACTTACATGTACATCAAGTTCCGGGATCCTGGAACTCCTTGCCCTATTGGAAAGACAACTGGGTTTTCTTTCTCTTGTCTATCATTTGGCCACAGTATATGTTTGTAATGTCTACTTAAATAAATTATTCTCTTAAAGTTATTTAATGTTGGTAATTGATGTATAACATCGTTGTTTTTCAAATAGATGTTTATCTATTGAATTTTGTATTTTGTCGTTTGATAATTGATAATGATATTATTACTCCTTTTCTAATTCACGCCATTGGTGCTTCCCAACAACATAGTCAATCGAGTGTGCTTAGCACACATTTCCCGGCAATATAAACCTAATGTACATAGAATTAATAATAAAAATGGATAAGATCGTAACCACAACATTGGATTTATGTGTTGTGTGCGTCGTGGTAAAGAGAATAATTGCCTGCCATTGTTGTCATGTGTGGCACCCTATCAGGGTATACCTATACTTGTGCAATATTTTATGCTCGTATCATTAGACATAAACCAAACATAAAGGCCTCCTCCCATTTTGGGAAATGGTACAATCTTTTGTTTATCAAACAAAACTAACAAAGCCATGTCTTTACTATTTTTTGAGTTTATTCAGTCTGTAAAGCAAAGATAAAACAAGCAACGGTGACTATTTTTAAATGTCTGTGCCACTTGTATTAATTCCTATTACAGGTTTTATTTGCCATTGCTTGTGTAACCTAAATGTCTGCACTTAGTAACTCAAACAATTGTATGGATTGCCTATTGACAGGTTGTATTTTGCTTTTCTGCGTGATAAAATCGGTACGAAGGGGTGAGTGGGAAAGAGAGGAAGAGGGGAATGAGGATGGGGAATGGAGAAAGAAAAAATGTGGGATGTGGGAGACGGGGGAAGAGAGAGGAGGTGAGGAGAAGAGTAGAGTAAGGGAATCTGTGGGGAAAGGAAATCTTTGGTAGAAAAATATGCTAGTCAGTCGATTAAAATTGGTAAAATAAGGAACGGGCAGCCTTTTGGAAAAGGACCCATTTTTTTGAAAATATGGCACCAGTTTCTGTTACCGAGTATTACCCATAAGAAATTTCTATTTTAGGCAATTGCTCTGGCTACAAACATGTTTTGGTAGCCAGCAACAAACAACAAAACACATTTATTCCATCAAAAGAGCTAAATACTCAGAAATGACAGCCATTTGGAAAATGGCCGCCATTTTTGTTACAAACGAAAAATCTGCGATGCCCTATAAGTAGCCAAAAAATCCTTCTTAGAACAAAACCCGCCCACAATGTGTGCCAATTTCATCTTTTATCACCAGTGCACATTCATGCACATATCTACTCTACTAACAGGGTACTCCGCTCGGGTATACAACAATATAACAAACTCTCACTCATCCCGTGATCTACTGCTTTGTCAGCCTTGTGCTCCTTACACGACCGGGGAGTAGGTGCTCACTCAGTCTACCAACAAATAATTATCCAAACAAAGAGTGACCGTCATGGGTGTTAAACATATCAATGGTTCTTACTTAAGTCCTTTTCTTCTTCGTGTAGTCTTTTGCATTTCTTCTTCGCGAGTATTTGTCTCCAAGATACCCTTTTACTCGTTTGTTCTTCTTTTTAGACTACGAATTTTGATAATACCGTTCGTTGCGAGTCTTTGCAAGTCTTCTCATTCGTAATTTGTGGCTGTCAGCGGTACATCAACATTCTTCTCAGGACCACATAAACCTCCTTTTAGGACCACTTGGCAAAATATAAATGAGTTGTGATAATAATTAAATAAGAATAGAGAAAAAATAAAGAATTTTTTTTATACTTTTTAATAAATAAATAAACCAACAAATAAATAAACCAAATGAATAACAATCAATAAAATAAATAATACTAAAACAAATAAATAAACAAACAAAATAATATAAAATAAATAGAAATAGTTTAAAAATAGACTAAAATAGGCGTTTTTTAGTAAAAATAGCGCCCTCACATGCGTTAAGCGACAAGGGAAAATTGGGCTACTTTTTGGTCTTTGCCGCGCCTTGGCACGGTCCTTTGCCGCGGGTAGGCGAATTTTTTGTTGGCAACACTGGTGCCACTGTATTATCATTTGTTTCTGAGGAGTGAGGGTCCTGTTTTGCAGGCCCTCCCGAAACTACTGTAAAGCAAATGTAACCAAGTCTTAAAATTGTTTATTAATATATAATATATATATTTTATATATATATTTATTTATATATTTATCTAAATAAATATATATATAAATCATTATACTTATATAAAAAAAACTATTCATATCTTTTCCGACGAATAAACCGCAAACAAAGGATAACTTTAAGGGTAACCAGAAATTTCCCCTACGTCAACTTTCGTGCATAACAACACAGATTTCCCCCTTAAACCACAATTAGTTAATTATATATATATAGATATAGTATATATATAACAATCATAGTCACAGTAAATTATTTACAGGTTACTATCTTTGGTGAAATTAAAGATTGCTCAATCCCATTTACAGGAGATCGTAAATATTACAAAGTATAGACCCTCTGGACAGGCAACCGTTACGCTGAGTTTCACGGTACCCTCACTTACGAATCACAGTGATCCTATCTTGCACAATGAAACATGTATGATATTTTACCTATTTTTGTGAGAGGATTGATTTTTTGATAGATAGGATTATTGTATTTTAGGTCAACTTATTCAATTCAAGGACAGTTTTCAAACTATCCTGTTAAGGTTCAATAAATTTTGGTACAAACACAAATACGGTTTTTCAGGCGAATGTTACATTGATGGTGACAAAACTGTGAACATTGTGTCCATCAAAAAGTGGAACATTCACCTCTTAAAAAGTTCCATATCTTGAAAACTACTTATTGCAGGCAACTCAAATTTCACCAGATTTTGCTTTTGTGAATGTTCTTGAGTTGGAATAGGTAAAAAAACAACTGATTAAGTGGCCAAACAAAATTATACTGAAAAAGTGTTTTTACACAAGGCCAAACTACTGTACCCCTCTCTCGTGAAACTGCCATATAATATATATATATCTATATATATATATATATATATTATTTCCTAATTGAACCATAGGGTGAAAAATTAAGAATTCATTAGTCTATAATGACCTTTCTTATTATGCTAATAATTAATTTCCATGTCTTTTGTTAGCTAATGAGATTTCTCTCATTTGCATAAATTAATAGTACATTTCGTTTGACGAGAATAAAGCGCAAACAAACGGATAAAGTTAAATGGCGAAAACAAAATTCGCCCTAACGTCAAACTCTATGTTTATGATAGAAAATTTTGCCCTAGCGTAGGATATAGGGATATATCTATATATATAGATATATATATATAATATATATATACATATATATATATATATATATATATAGAGAGAGAGAGAGAGACGAGATAGAGCGAGAGAGTGAGATAGAAGAGAGGAGAGAGATAGAGAGAGAGTTTGAGTGTGAGTGTGATGTGTGTGTGTGTATGTGTCTTGGATGCTGCCCAGCACTAGAAGTATACAGTCATCAAGCGAAATAGGAGAGCCAAGTGCCTGTTAAGTTTACGCACATGAAGTGCATCGACGTTTCGACATAAAGTCTTGTCAAGAGGTACTACTTAACTACCCAAGCATAACGAACAAATGATGAATTATCAAATCTATGGTGTTACAATACGTGGGATAAGCATGTAAAATACATTTGAAATATAGCAAGAGTATACGTGAAGAACATGTTATATTTACAGGCCTACTACATGCATTATTAAAGCCAGTGCATTGAGCAAGGCCTGCTTTGTACAAACGGTACATTGACGATATTTTCGGCACCATGTGTGGCTCCCGTTCTGAGCCTGCAGCCATTTCATTGACTACGTCGTAACTTTCAACCGTCACTACAGTTCACTTTCACTTCTCGGGACGTATCCGTTAATTCTTGGACATCACATCTCGTTAGGACTCAGATCAACTCACAACTAGCATTTTTTACAAAACCCACGACTCCCATAGCTATCTCAAGTACTCATCAAGTCACCGGGAAGTTGCAAAAAATCATTCCATTTGCTCAATTTCAGCGCTACGGGCCGAATCTGCAGTGAAGATTTAGACTTTGGACTTTCAGTTCAACAGATGTTTATGTTTTAAAAAACGGTTATCCGTATCATGTATTACATCTTTCTTCTCCGCGTGCCAAAAGCATTGACAGAGACAGTGCTCTCACCACTTCAGACATGTCCACTGCAGAAGAAGATCGTATTCCACTGGCCATGAACTTCCATCCCATCAATGTCAAGTTCGCAACATCATTACCCGTAACTTTGAGACTCTCCGCAACATCCGTCCACCAGCAACATCTTCACCTCGCCCCCGATCACAGCTTGGCGCCGTGAAAGAAACCTTTCTAGCCCATCTTGTGCATGCCAAGGGATCCTTACTCCTGATCCTCCTGAGAGAGCCTGCAGCGACCACGTTGTAAAACCTGTGCGTATGTTATCAACTTACCTCATAGCCACTGGTTCTAAGAACAGGAAACATTACATCACTATATATTTTATACATAATGATATATAAAAAAAAGTTTACAATCACAATCAAGCTTAACATGTACTTCGGAAGAATGTCATTTACGCCATCATTTGCAAACGTTGCGGTCAACTGTACATTGGCGAAACCAAAACTCCTATGTCTGTTCGATTCTCTGACCATGTCCGCTCAATTCGGTCTAATGTCCATACAAACACCAGTTGCCGTTAATTTCAACCAGTTCCACCATTCTTGAATGAGGTTTGTATCACTGCTGTGCTGAGCACCAGTGGCAACTCTGCAGCCCAACGCCACACTGCTGAACAAATGCTACATTTGCTCTTTAAAACACTTGAAACCAGCAGGATAATATCAAATTTGACTTGCTCAAATGCAACTGCTCTTATAATATTGTGGTGGCGCTTTAATATTAATGTTCTTCACGTATACTCTTGCTATATTTCAAAGGTATTTCAAATGCTTATCACATGGATTGTAAACACCCATAGATTTGATATATTCATCATTTTTAGTTATGCTTGTGTAGTATAAGTACTTACCATCTTGACAAAGACTTATGTCGAAACGTCGATGTGCAGGCTACAGGTGGTAAACGGTAGACAGCACGTCGGCGCGCCTATTTCACCTTGAGGAGAGGGAGATGAGAGAGAGAGGAGAGAGAGAGAGGAGAGAAGAGAGAGAGAGAGAGAGATGGGGAAGTAGAGGAGAGAGAGAGAGAGAACCCTATATATATATTAATTAATATATATATAAAATGTTCAAAGAAGAGAATCAACGCAGAAAAATAGTGAAATAGTCATAAAAGTGATGAAATAGTCAGAAATATATAGTGACATAGGTCAAAAAGTCAGTGAAATGATGGAAAAAACAATTTACAATTCTTCAGCATACTGCAGTTTCGCCATTTATTAGTTAATTGCCTCCAGTGCACTGAGAGCATTAATAATGCGAAACTGCAGGTACAGGTATGCGGAAAATTGTAAATTGTTGTTGCATCATTTACTGACTATTTCACTATATATATTATATATAGATAGAGATATATATAAATCTACAAAATGGTATATTGGGAGACAGTGAAAGAATTCATTAGCTTATAATGAGCTCTTATAGTTATGTAAATTAATTTAATTAATCCTTGTTATTCTAGTGGATTACCCTTCATTTGCATAAATTAATATTCATATCCTTGACGGAATTAAAAACCCGCAATTCTAAGGGAAACGTTAGGGAGACAGTAAATGTCTCCCTAACGGATTCTTTAGGACATAACAAAGATCAGTGTCTCCCAAAGGGGCGATTATAGGGTTATATATATATTTTATATATATCATAGTATATATTTCGCTAATATAGTCGTTAGGGGGAAGGATGTTTAATTCATTAGTTAGAAGAGCTTTTATCGGTAATTTAAATTAAGTAATATTCCATATCTTGTTTATTCTAGTGGATTACCTTCATTTGCAAAATTAATATCATATCCTTGACGGAATAAATGCAATACAAAGGGAGCGTAAGGGGAAGGCAATATTTCCCCTAACGCTCGTAATGAGTGAATATCAAAAGTCGCTCGCCCTAAGCCAGGATGATAGGTATATATATATATAATATAGATATAAATATTATATAGCGCATCTCCTGGCTTAGGGGGAAGTGATCTTTTCATATTCACTCATTATGGCAATTAGGGCGAAATATTGCCTTCCCCTAACGCCTCCCTTTGTATTGCGATTTATTCCGTCAAAGGAGATGAATATTAATTTGATGCAAATGAAGGATAATCCACTAGAATAACAAAGGATCTGATATTAATTATTTAATAACTATAAGAGCTCATTATAAACTAATGATTATTAACTTCCCCTAACGACTATATGAGCGAATATATGTTGTGTATATGATGTGGTCGGTAGAGGAGAGAAAACGTATTTGTATAGGGGGAATGTTGAGGTAAATAAAAAGATTTAGAGGGGAAGTCCGGGGAGAGATGTCACTGAAAGAGAGAGAAAAGGGAGAGAGGGGATCAGAACAAATATAGGCCTATAGTGATGGGGAGAGAGAGGATTAGGAAGACCGGGCGAGGGAAAATAAGTAAAAGGGAATAGTAGTAAACTAACAAACCGGGCAAAAAGCTAAGTGGAAGGAAATAAAAAGGCATGAAGAACTCGAACGAGCGCCAGCTGGGGTAATGTAATTGTAAGGGTCTTTGGTGACTGATGAGCTGAACGTTCTGGATGGGGGTAAAAGTTGAGGGATATGAGAGGGGAAAGATGGTCATACAGAATGAATGTACAGTCCAGTTATATAATAATGTTATCAAATTATTCTGAATATATTAGGCATCGAGGGAGAGAGGAGAGAAATTCCGCAATAAACCCAAACTATCTTCACTAAGATGCAAGAAGTATCATGTTAATTTCACTATTCACACATATATTTAATTCGCCATTTTATGACTATTATACAATGAATAACTATAAAAAGGGGGTGTCACAATTTTATAGCACGTCAGCTTCATATAAGAAAGGAGCGTCGTGTCATATTTACAATCTAATGCGAATTTGACTGATACTACATCAGACGAAACAACCGCACCCGCCCCGTCACGGCGGCGGCATGTGCGGTAAGTTCTTTTGAGTTTTTAAATTTGAGCGTCAAGCGCCAAATATTCATCTGATGCCGCCGCCGTTTTAAAATACTTAAGACTCCGGTTGATGGTGTAAGCATGTTAAAACAAATCTATTGTGTTTTAAACCACATAGCAGTTTAAACTGAGTAAAAGTTCGTTTACGTTAGGAGCATCACACACTGGAGCGTCTGTGCAAAGTAGTGGCCTACCCTCGTGGTCGTGGTTGGTCGTGAGATATTGCTCAGCAGGCAATAATTATCGCGGTATTAAGGGACCGGCCCAATGGACCCACCCAGAGTTAGACACCGACATGCCGACGCGACGACGTGCGTATTGTTTTTGGAAAGAAGTTCACGATCGTAGTTGAAAAAAGGCATATATTAGGTAGGATATTATTTGTTTTTTAATAATGAATTATGATTTTTCACTATTTCCTCATTAAAGTACATATACTGACTACTGAGGTGAAAAATGAAGCGGATTACTTTGTGTTTAGTGTGTTACGTTTATATCATGCCAACTTGGAGCCGTGTCCACGTGGGCCTAAATTATGCCTTCTTCACAATTAAATTCATACACACTGATCCCACAATTCTCCCTTAGGCTTTTCGCGCACGACTTAAACATGTAAGGTATGATGTGACACATTGTGAAACTCTTTCCATCATTAAAATGACATTTTTTCGGAATGCACAATATTTTGACTTCATTCAAGAAAATTATAACACATTGTTTAATGATTTTCTTTATGATGACATGGTCTGCTTTTCAGAATATCAAGGCTTGATGATGTTTTAATAGCTGGCACCCCAAGCGATCAGTAGTAAAGCCACAGTAGCAATTCTATGAATAGTAAACTATGAGTCGATGCGAATTGTTAGGGTAACATGCCGAAAATGCAAATGAAATACTACCCGCAGGAAACTGACCACACGCTGACAGTCTCACGTTGATCAATGTGGTCGCTAATGCTTTCGTTTACCATCCTGGGCTTACTCTGTCAAAATTTCATTTGAATGTAACGCATATATGCAATCGTATTGTTGTGCATCAAGGCACGTGGCACAGCGAATGACGAAGTGGCGATTCCCGGCGCCGCATTGGAAATACAATTTTTTTTTTAAAGCAGAAATTTGAACAATTAGAGTACGGGTACAAAACTTGTGAAATTCTTTTAAGTCTTAACGTAAAACTCGATGTAACCCTAACCCGCACCAGGGACAATTAGGTGCAACGAAAAACGTGGTAACCGGTCGGAAAATGTTCTCGTTGGATCTCGGCCGTCAACAACAATTTTTTGTCGCGCAATGACTCTCATGTTCCTCATTGCATCTGGACGTCTTCCCGGAAAATGGACGCGATGTTCCTTGTTGCATATGGACGGCTTTTCGGAAAATGACGCGAGGTTCCTCGTTGCATATGGGCGGTCTTCCGGGAAATTGGCGCGAATGTTCCGCGTTGAACTGGGCCGTTTACCGGCTAGATATTGCAAAAAAGTAGGAGCAAGTCAAGATTCATACAAAATACTATTTGCATGAACCCCAAATGTTACTCGTTGCATCTCGGCCGTCAACAAAACTAGTGTTTGCGCGCAAATGACTCTCATTGCACCTCATTGATCTGGGACGTCTGCCCGGAAAATGACGCTAGTTCCTCGTTGCAGCTGGGACGTCTCCGGAAAAATTGACGCGATGTTCCTCTAGTGCATATGGGACGTCTTCCGGGAAAATGACGCGATGTCCTCAGTGCATCTGGCCGTTAACTATTATTATTAGATTATTCTTGTACCGGGAAAACCGTCCGAGATGCAATGAAAGCAAAATTGTTTCTCATTGCATCTGGCCGTTAAAAATAAAAATAGATTGGCACCTCGTTGCATTTGGGCCGATGTTCAGCAAAACCGCCGGTCAGGGTTGGGTTAATTGCAAAATCTCTTACTGATAGAATTCACTGAGTTCGTGTACAGAATGATTAAGATTTACACTTCGGAGCTAGACTGCTAAAGCTTTGATGTCATTGTCTTAGCACAGCAAGGTTGCTTGGTGACCGTTTCATTCTGTCCCTTGCTTTGGAGTCTGCAATATACGCAATCACCTAAGCTCCAAACCGAGCATGTGAACGAACGTGAAAATTGCAAACGGGGGATCGACGGCCTCTCACAGCCGATACGCAATATGACCTGACCTCTCCACAGGTTCGTGGCCAATGGAGCGTTCTGTTTTACAGATTGCCCGTGAGGATGTAACACAGGGCCGCTGCTGCGATAGGAAAAATTTTCTTCGCCCAGGGATAGAAGCCGACGTAGTCCTGCTGAGC